>CATIWJ010154563.1:0-10853 GCA_949640765.1 Croton laevigatus | reverse complement strand
TTGAGATAATTGTTGAATTCCTTTGAAGTGTATTCTCCTCCATTATCAGTGCGAAGACACTTGATCTTTCTCCCGAGCTCACGTTCTACTGTATTCTGAAATTCTTGAAACTTTTCAAATGCCTCAGCATTATGTTTCAAGAAGTACACCCACACATATCTTGAAAAATCATCAATGAAGGTTATCAAGTATTGATAACCATGAGTTGATGGTTGTTTGATTTTTCCTAGCACATCTGAGTGAACTAATTCCAACAGCTCCTTGGCTCTAAACTTTGACTCCTCGTAAGGCAGTTGATGCGTCTTACCATATTGACATCCGGCACAAACGACGTCCTGGCGAATCTCGAGTTGTGGAAGTCCTTTCAACATTGACTTCTGTATCACAATCTTCAATTTGTTATAACTAACATGTCCAAGTCGGGCATGCCATAGATCACCGGTATCGCTTCTCCTTGTTTTATCAACATAGGCTTCTTCAATTGACATCACATTTATGGCCTTCTTTTTTCGTCCTTCCATGAAAGGCGTACCAATAATTTTTACTTCGCAATACACTTTTACATCTTCTGGGCCAAATACTACATAATTCCCTGAAGCAGTCAACTGGGGTACTGACAAAAGGTTTTTCTTCATATTTGGAACATGGTAAACATTTTGTAGTTGAACTTCTTCATGGCCGTAACTCTGTGGTAGTTGTGTCTCACCAACGTGGGCTATTGGCATTTGTGTGTTGTCTGCTGTTATAATAACTCGATCTCCATTATACTTTGTTTTATTGAAAAATTTTGACTCGTCTCCAGTCATATGATTGGAACTACCTGAATCAATGATCCAATCATTCTTGTAGTCAAATGACTACTCGCCTACAGCAGTAAGTGCAAATTCTTCTATTTGGCTTTCTTCTCTTGTATCAGCAACTTCTACTTCTTTCATAAAATATGACGTCTCAAAATTCCAGTCTTCTTCTTGAGGACACTCGTTCCTCGATGTTGTTGCAACATTTCCTTCAACCTTCTTTTTGGACCAGCAATCTCTCGCATAGTGACCTTTCTTACCACAGTTGAAACATTTGTCACCTTGATAATCCTTTTGTTGCCACCGGTTCTGACCGCCTTGATAATTTTGAGCTCCTCGAGCTCCCCCTGACTGGAAACTTCTATTCTGGTTTCACGAACATCTCTTTCTTGATTATTAAATCTCCCGCTACTATGTCCTCGTCCTCGACCTCGACCACGACTGCATCCTCGTCCTCGTCCTCGTGCTCGTCCTTGGACATCTCCTTTATTAGTGAAAAGTGCTGTCTCTTCACCATTGGTTGGTCGACTAGACGTGGGTTTGTCTAGATCCTCTTCATTAATTAGCAAATTCTCCAGATCTGCTAAGGTAGGTTCGGTGGCCTAGCCCCGAGTTGCCATGATAATACCTTTGTACTCCGACTTCAAACCATGGATGATAATTCTCTTCATCCGGGTCTGCATGATTTCATTTTCAGGATCCAGTTTAGAAATCTCGTCACAAAGAGATTTCACTTTTGAGAAATATTGACTCACAGACATATTTCTCTGGGAGATCGATAAAAGCTCATTTTCAAGCCTTTGTAGCTTTGCATCATTTTTCTTGGCAAAAATTGCCACCAAAGTGTCCCATGCCTCCTTTGGCGTACGAGCATCCTTGATCCGCTGCAAAAATTCATCCTCCACAGTTGCAGTTAAGGCATACATTGATTTACCTGCTTTAACCTTCCATTTCTTTAAAGCGTCACTGTCAGTTGCTGATCGTACCGACGTTGAGGTTTCTGAAGTTGTTTCTGTGCTCCTGGTCTCTTTTGGTGGTGTTGTATTATTGCCGTTTACAATATCCCATAAGTCCTGTCCGAGCAAGTAAAACTTTATACGGGTACTCCATGATCCGTAATTTTAGTTGTTGAGCTTTTCAATCGAAGTAGTAAAATCTGCCATTTTTCTTTTGGGAAAAATTTTTCTACACGAGGCTTCCACAAAAAAATAATATCAGAGTTATTTGGATCGACTCGCTCTGATACCAATTGTTCGAAATAAACAACACAATATATGGAATAATAATAACACTTAATTATATTTCAACAATTACAATACACAACTCAATAAAATAGCACTCAAAAATATTTCTCACACACACCCCAAACAATATTTATTCACTATTTTTCTAGACCCAATTTTAGGACCCTCTTCCTTAACTTCTCTCAAACCTCTCTCCCTCACACACAACTCTCTTTGTTGTGTTTTCTCTCCTTATTTTTTTTTCTGTCTTGCTATTGGAAGAGCCCTTCATTTATAGGGCCATAAACATATGTGAACAAGCTTCATCTTTGGTCAATAATGGAGGCTTGTCAACAAAGGTGGCTTAGTGGGTTGATGTAGAAGTGGGTTGGTGGGGATGCCACAAAGAAGAAGTTGGAAACTCAACAAACTCAATACTCCTACCACCATTTTTCAACTTGATTTGACAATGAATTTTTAACAAAATTTACTTCACGCGTGAATCAGACGAGAGAAAAGAAATGTTTTTCGCAGAGATGCCAAGAAGAAAGGAGAGTTCTTTGCCCGCACTAGGTGAGAGTAGTTCTTGTCAACAAAGGTAGCTTGGTGGGTTGGTGTAGAAGTGGGTTGGTGGGAATGCCACAAAGAAGAAGTTGGAAACTCAACAAATTCAACACTCCTACCACCATTTTTTAACTTGATTTGACAATGAATTTTTAACAAAATTTACTTCACGCTTGAATCAGACAAGAGAAAAGAAATGTTTTTCGCAGAGATGCCAAGAAGAAAGGAGAGTTCTTTGCCAGCACTAGGTGAGAGTAGTTCTTGTTCCGCTGATTTTACTTCGTTATATGAAAGTCTTCCCGATTATCTCATGTCCTGCTTAGATTATTGTGCTATCATTACTAAGAGGCGTAGTATGAAGAAGGATAAAATGGTTCGGCTTTTACTGGCTGAATCTCTAATACCAGAAAAAGAGGGAGAGATTATAGATAATGTAGCAAATAATATTATTCAGGAGCTAATTGATCTAGGACTTCTTGAAAAAAACAGCTTGCATAATATTCGGGTTCCTGAGCCATATAGCAACTTATGTCTTGTTGAGGTTGATGAAGTGGAATTTTTTGCTAAAGCTACGAATTTACCTGTACGTGTTGTGATAAAAGAAGATGGGAAGGACATTCCTCCTCCGGACTTTGGAACCCTTAAAATTTGTTCTTTGTTTCTTATTACTGCAGTCAGGACTTTTCCTTGTTCTGATTCTACTAGCCTTTCTCAGGCATATTTGGCAAGCATTTGCAATTTGCAGTATCTAGTGGTTTTAGATTTGGAAATATGGATAGAAAGATTACCAGAAGAAGTAGGTAGTTTGGATGGCCTGAAATATTTGGGGTTGTTCTGCTCAGATCGTGATGAACCTCTACATACATTAGGCAGCCTTCAAAACCTGCAAACTTTGGATATAAGCGATTGTGGAATAAGGATGAATGAATTGCCAATACAGGTCTTGCAAATTCAGCAATTGAGACACCTCATAATGTCCAAGTTCGTTGATGATGGGGAAATTAGAGTTCCAAGTGGTATAGGAACATTGAAAAATCTTCATACTCTATGTGGTGTATATGGTGGGGGAGGCATTGCTACTGAACTGAGCTCTTTAACCCAAATGCAACAGCTTAGTGTTAGGCGTGTGTCTGAGGATCATGCCCATGAACTATTTGCAGCCATTTCGAAGTTGGAAAATCTCTTTTCCTTGTGTCTTCGCGCTGAAGAATATTACCATTACGGTTTACTTCCTGAGTGGGAATCAGTTTCCCCTCCACCTTCTATTCAACATCTCACATTATATGGTGGCCTTATTGAAATTCCCATTTGGCTTACCTCCATGGAAAACCTCACTATGTTATTTTTAGGTAATTCCAACTTATTAGAGAACCCAACCCCTCTTCTTCAATTTCTTCCCAAGCTAAAGGAACTTTATTTATGGGAGGTATATAAAGTGCGATGCATTATCAAAGAGTTCTGTGAGACAGGCGGGTTTCCAAAACTCGAAGCTCTTATAATTTTTTGGAGAGGATACCTTACTAGGGTGGACAGAGATAGTGGATGGAGCTTTTCCAAGTCTAAAACATCTAGAATTTCTCCATTGTACAAACCTGAGGTTTCTTCCTGAAGGTTTACAGAATATTTCTACCCTTGAAGAATTGGTTATAACTAATGCACATGAAGACCTTGGACGGCGAATATTGGGCAATGAGAGTTACAAGATTAAGCATATTTCAAAAATCGAGATTTGGCCGTAAAACTTGGTCTCTGCATCAAATACAATTTTTGCATATATACTGCCTCATTACTTGTATACCTTTTTTTTTTAAGGTATTACTTGTGTACTAGTTAACAATAATGTCTTGTAATTTTCGGTTAAATACCAGTGAACAACTGAACATGATGAAAGTTGTTACAAATCACATCTAGAATGATTTGATGCATTTACGTTTAGTTTCAGATAATTTGATTATATTCTACTGTTTGATTATATTCTATATGAGTTTAGCTATGAATTGTTTCATAAGTTTCATTAAATATAGTTTATTAGTCCGTCTTGATTCAGCCAGGTTTCATGGACTTCAAGAAGAAAAAGCTGCTGATGGATATCAATTTAGAAGGATTACAACACAGATTGATGTTCTTCTTTTCCATGATTTTGGTTTGTGTAATGTACACCACATGTTTGGTTATTGGTCTGAGAGAGGATTTTCCATTCTTTGAAATCATTTCTTTTCTTCTTTTTACATTAGAGAATAAATTGTTTGATGAATCCAACAGCAAGTGCTTTTGTTTTGCTCAGTATTCTCCTAGAAACTGCAATCAGAAATAGTCAAAGAGTGTTTGTTGAGGGAGAAAAAGGAAGTATTCATCTTTTAATTTATTATTGTTGACTATATATACATATATATAATATATAGGTAATATATGGTCCCTAGCCAAACATCTACGTTTGAGAAACTTGGTGAGTTGACTGTTTGACTTTGGAAGATAAATGCATATAGGTGAGGCTCTCAAGTTTGCTAATGGGATTAAATTAGTTTTTGAAGGTTCTATTGTTTATTCAATCCAAAAAGAAAAGAAAAACCCATTTATGACCTTTAGTAATCTAGTATGGTTTGGCGTGAATGTGGCATGCGCAGGAGTAACTAAGCTCTCTCCAACCCACCTCTGAGATATGCTTGGTTTCTGTGGATGTTGTCACATAAAATTGTTATTTTGGTCACTTACTGAATTCAATATTTTGTTCAATGGAAATTTTCGAAGCAATCATGACTAACTACCTGTTATATTGTGTTTTAATATACCAAATCTAACTGTTAATATGCAATTCTATATTTAAAACTCTGCCAGATATTTAGACTTGTAAAAGAAGAGGATCCATATATATTAAAATTTGCTAGGAGATTCATTTTTGAAGTACACAATTTATGCAACTGTTCTCTTCATGGACAAGTCTTCTTTAAATAACTCCTTGTAAATTTGTGTGTTTTTATAGGTTCGCTACTTGAAGATTATTGAGAAAAGTGGGTACCAGGCTCTTCCTTGGGTGAGATATATAACCATGGCTGGTGAGTATGAGCTCAGGCTTATTTGATAGAGAGAGCTCCATCAACTGGCATTTTGGATCCGCTAAAACTACGATGTTAAATCTTGAAGAAGCAAATTGATAGATAATCAAGGTGCACTTCGAAATCTATTTTTGCTTTTGGTCCAAACACCTTTGTGGTGGATAGGTCGGATTTTTCAAAGTTTTGCAATTTTCGATTGTGCATCGTTGTTGTATTATTTAATGGGTTTTCCGTGTTGATACCAGCCTAGAAATACTTGTTCAACCACTTGTGCAAAATTATTCATGAATTACATCATAATCAAGATTTTTAGCTTCTGTTTGATTCAAATTGGACACTGAAAAATAGTGGAGAGTTATATTTTTCCTTGTGGGATGATTGGCAAAGCTTTTAAAGTTGTAGAAGTGTTGTAACCTTTTGAAGGAGTATTTTTGCTGCGTTTAAAATGAATGTTGCACCTGTACAGCATCTTCAATGTAATTCATTTTGTAATGCATGTCGTTTACTCGTTTTCTAGGTTGATGAGAATCTGAATTTATAGTGTTGAAGTTTAAGGTATCTTCTCGATTTCAGGTACCTCACTATTAATGTGATAAACCGTAAAATTACTTGAATTTTACAAAATATTTTGAATTTATTAATGAATTCAAATTTGGAAAAAGTGCATGTTTTCTAGGAAACTTCAATTAGAATATTCGTGAAGTATTTGGCTAGTGAGAAAATCAGTGACTTTTTCCCTCTCTTTCGGCCTCTTCGTTCTCTCTTTGACTGCTCGTTATTTTTTATATATTTTCTCCATTGCGCTCTAGTCGCTCTTTTTTTCGAAAAAATTTTATTAATTTTTTTGTTATAGTTTTTATTGTATTTTTATTAAATTTTATTGAAAATATTAAATTTATTAAATAAAAAAATTATTTATTAAATTCAATAAATTGAAAATTTCATAAAAATTAATTAATTCTTTAAATCATTTCCAAAATGAAAATTTTTAAAAATATTTTTCTATTTTAATGAATGAACGCGCTTAGCTGTCAGGGCCACTTTTGACACTAGGCTATAATTTGGCTTGCTGCAGCTTTACCTGTTATGCTTTAAGACTTTAGGAGATTAATGGTAAAAAAGTCACACCTTCATACTATACTGATATAATTATTACTTTTATTTTCCAATAATGGTTACGGCCCACAATCAGCATCAAAACAACTACCAGGCAATATCCTCCATTATACCTATCTTGACTTTATTTTAAAGATTGAAAGTCATTTTCACTTATCAAAATCACCCATTTTGTGTTCATATAATCTTCTTCTTGTAACTTTTATTTATATTGTTGTCCTTTCATTTTCAAGTTTCAGTTATTCAAAACCATGCCTTAAATCTATTTCACTCGTAAATTGGAGAATCGAAAAAAATGTTTTTACTGAGACGCCAACAGCCATAATAGACCTATTTCAGAATTTTTTTTTCTTTTTACAAGTTATTATACATCAAAATTATGCATAAGATATAGCATCTATACTTATATTATATGATTATGGAGATATAATCTAGAATTAGCATGTAAATTGTCTATTAAGGGTGAGACATATATCATTGCCCACTAATAACTAGACTTTTATCTCCAAATTTGAGAGTGATGACACTGTTAATTTTTAAGACTTTCCAAGATTAACTACAGTAAAGTCAATGTCATTAATTAGGAAACTTCAAATTTCATCCTAGTCCTGCACAGTGTCCTCCATTATTGCTATCTTGACTTGCGTTCCATTGTTTTAGTCAGAAAAAATATAAAAGAAAAGAAAAACCCCGTTTATATCTTGGTGGTGATACTTATTTCTTTTGGGATAATTACCCTTTCTTCTACTGGTTTTCAATTTTCAATTTTCAATTTCTGACGGCATTGTGGCTGCTGTATATCCAATACCATGCCTCAAATTTACTTCACGCGTGAATCAGACAAGAGAAAAGAAATGTTTTTTGCAGAGATGCCAAGAAGAAAGGAGAGTTCTTTGCCTGCACTAGGTGAGAATAGTTCTTGTTCAGCTGATTTTATTTCATTATATGAAAGTCTTCCCGATTATCTCATGTCCTGGTTAGACTATTGTGCTATTATTACTAAGAGGTATCGTATGGAGAAGGATAAAATGGTTCGGCTTTTAGTGGCTGAATCTCTAATACCAGAAAAAGAGGGAGAGATTATAGATAATGTAGCAAATAATATTATTCAGGAGCTAATTGATCTAGGACTTCTTGAAAAAAACAGCTGGCATAAAATTCGGGTTCCTGATCCATATAGCAACTTATGTCTTGTTGAGGTTGATGAAGTGGAATTTTTTGCTGAAGCTACGAATTTACCCGTACGTGCTGTGATAGAAGATGATGGGAAGGACATTCCTCCGGACTTTGGAACCCTTCAAACTAGCTCTTTGTTTCTTATTACTGCGGACAGGCGATTTTCGTGTACTGGTTCTACTCAAGGCCTTTCTCCGGCATATTTGGCAAGCATTTGCAATTTGCAGTATCTGTTGGTTTTAGATTTGGATGGAAAGATAGAAAGATTACCAGAAGAAGTAGGTAATTTGGTTGGCCTGAAATATTTGGGGTTGTTCTGGTCAGAACTTGATGAACTTCCATATACATTAGGCAGCCTTCAAAACCTGCAAACTTTGGATATAAGGGGGTGTGGATATAATGAATTGCCAATACAGGTCTTGAAAATTCAAAAGTTGAGACACCTTATAATGTCCAAGGTCATTAATGATAGAGTTCCAAGTGGTATAGGAACATTGAAAAATCTTCATACTTTAAGTGGTGTATATGGTGGGGGAGGCTTTGCTACTGAACTGAGCTCTTTAACCCAAATGCAACAGCTTGGTGTTAGCCGTGTGTCTGAGGATCATGCCCATGAACTATTTGCAGCAATTTCGAAGTTGGAAAATCTCTTTTCCTTGTCTCTTCACGCTGAACAACAGTACAGTGACGGTTTACTTCCTGAGTGGGAATCAGTTTCCCCTCCACCTTCTATTCAACATCTCACATTATATGGTGGCCTTATTGAAATTCCCATTTGGCTTACCTCCATGGAAAACCTCACTATATTATTTTTAAGGTTTTCCAACTTATTAGAGAACCCAACCCCTCTTCTTCAATTTCTTCCCAAGCTAAAGAAACTTTTTTTAGGTAATGATGCATATAAAGTGCGATGCATTGGCAAAGAGTCCTGTGAGACAGGCGGGTTTCCAAAACTCGAAGCTCTTATATTTTTTGGAGAGCTTACCTTAGTAGAGTGGACAGAGATAGTGGATGGAGCTTTTCCAAGTCTAAAACATCTAGAATTTAGCAATTGTATAAATCTGAGGTTTCTTCCTGAAGGTTTACAGAATATTTCTACCCTTGAAGAATTGGTTATATTTAATGCACATGAAGACCTTGGAAGGCGAATAATGGGCAATGAGAGATACAAGATTGATCATATTTCGTATATCGAGATTTGGCAGTAAAACTTGGTCTCTGCATCAAATACAATTTTTGCATTTATACTGCCTCATTACTTGTATACTTTTCTTCCCTTTTTTTTTTTTTTTAAGGTATTACTTGTGTACTAGTTAACAATAATGTCTTATAATTTTTGGTTAAATACCAGTGAACAACTGAACATGATGAAAGTTGTTACAAATCACATCTACAATGATTTGATGCATTTATGTTTAGTTTCAGATAATTTAATTATATTCTATGAGTTTTAACTATGAATTATTTCATAAGTTTCTTTGAATATAGTTTATTATTCCATCTTGATTGAGCCAGGTTTCATGGACTTCAAGAAGAAAAAGCTGCTGATGGATATCAATATAGAAGTTTTCCATTATTTTGGTTTGTGTAATGTACACCACATGTTTGGTTATTGGTCTGACGAGGATTTTTCATTCTTTGAAGTCATTTCTTTTCTTCTTTTCACATTAGATAAAATAAATTGTTTGATGAATCCAATAGCAAGTGCTTTTGTTTTACTCAGTATTCTCCTAGAAACTGCATTCAGAAATAGTCAGAGAGTGTCTGGTGAGGGAGAAAAAGGAAGTATTCATCTTTTAATTGATTATTGTTGACTATATATGCACATATTTATTATTGAAAATGGAAGATAGATTTTTCAAATTATTTCTACACTGGGCATGAATCGCATTCACTTTCTCCTGAAGAAGTTGAACAATTCTGCCCTCCATCTCTTCTTCAAGAGCTGCATTTACGTGGAGGCCTAGTTGAAACTCCTGCTTGGCTTGCTTCCATGCCAAGCCTGACTACATTATACATCAAATTGGTTATACATCAAAATTGGATAAACCTGACTACATTTGGTTTATCCAATTCTAATCTAGTAGAGTCCCCAACATTGATCTCCAATTTCTTCCAAAATTGAAATCTACAGAGCCTACGAAACAAGACTCATTGGTAAAGAATTTTGCCAATCAGGTGGGTTTCCAGAGTTCGAAACTCTTGAGATTTCTTCTCGTGTTCTGGTGGAATGGAGTGAGACTGTAAATGGAGCTTTTCCCAAGTTAAGGATTCTGCAAATTTCTTGTTCTGAATTGAGGTTTCTTCCTGAAGGTTTACAGAACATTACTACACTAGAGGAGATGGAGTTATATCTGCATGGTGACCTTGCAAGAAGATTTGAGGGTGAGGAGAATTACAAAGTCAAGCACACTGATATAAAATCTGTTAAGGAGTCTGTGCTTTATGCCCTAAGTCCGTGGTGGAACTTATATTTTTCATAGAAAAAAGAAAAAAAAAAGTGAGAGTAGCACAATTTGAGCTAGCTCAAATGAAGATTAATGGCAAGAATGTCATCTTAATACTGAATTTGTACCTTTTTTTTTTCAATTCTAAGTGGTATGAGCAGCATTTATTTTTCTTTTAGCTTGATTAATTTTATAATTTTATGATTGGCCAGCTAATTAACTGGATGGAGATAAGTCAAAGAACTTATCTTTGACTTAATTAACATTAGTTGATATAAATTGAGAACATTCTCCTCCACTTATTGGATCACATTTTCAGATCAAGAAAATTTCCATTTCTTAAAAATAAAAGAAAATATAGCTCTCGTTTCTGAACAGGGTTACATCCAAGAATGCCTCTGATCAGATTGACTGGTGATTCAGATGATCTAGACTCTTTCATTGAGGATATGCAGAGAAGGAAATCCCAAGTTGATG
>CATIWJ010154501.1:0-12900 GCA_949640765.1 Croton laevigatus | reverse complement strand
GGCTGTGTCAATATCACTTGTTGGTTTGGAGAGGTTGGAGTTGGGTGGTGAGGCCCATGCTGCAGAACTTGGCCTTGCCCACCCTCCATTGGTGACCATGGGTGGTTCAGTGGTTTCTTTATAGGCTGGTTCTGTGTACCGGGAAGCAGGAGTAGTAGTGCTATAAGGTTTTACAGGTTCCTTGAAGTATCCTGTGTCTGTGTTGGTACCATATATTGGTCTTGAGTGGATGGAATTGGGTGGTGCACCCCATGTTTGACTTGGCTTTGACCACGGCTCTGTGTTGCTATGGTAGTTGCCGTAATCGTAGTTGTTACCGATTGGCTTTTCCCATTCATTTTTGCTGTGGTTTTTGCCGTAGTCATAGTTGTTGTTACCAATTGGCTTCTCCCATTCATTTTTGCTGTGATTTTTGCCGTAGTCATAGTTGTTGTTACCAATAGGCTTTTCCCAATCATTTCTGCTGTGATCATTGAACTCACTACCATAGCTTCCAGTTTTTCCTGGAAAACCTGTGGGCTTAGCAGGCTGGTGCCATGTTGATGGACTAATAGGGGAAAACTTGGGTCTGCTAGCCTCAGTTTGCACTTTGGTGAAGAATTCGTCAACCTTTGGAGGGCGATCGTGAATTGGGCTTGAAGGCCGTTGCCAGCTTTCTTCAACAACTCGGTAACCCCCCGGTGAATTAGGTGAGATGTAGGAAATATGCTTGTGTTCCGAGTAAGGTGCAAGAACATTCTCTTCGACAATTGTTTCAGTTGTTGTTGTAACATAGTAGTCTGAGCTCTGTGTTGGACTATAGGAAACAATTGGATGCTTCCTTCCCTGGGCATCAATGATGACTGGCCGGCACACATGATCAGAGCCATAACTTGGCTTGCTCCAATTATCAGTTCTTGGTGAATTACCGGCAGAAGAACTTCTGTAAGGGTAAGTGTAGCCAGCCATCACTTTGCCTTTTCTCGTATAAAGCACTCTATTTTTTTTTTCCTTCTCTAGCTTATGAAAAATGCTTCTGTTAATTACTATTATATAGACTCTGAAATGAATTGACGTAAGACTCGAGGTCGACTCACATTGCGCGTAAGAGAATCATATGGTGCTTGTTTTTTCGCACTTACAGATTCTCTTGTGGTTATATGCAGAATCATATTCCTTTGAGTTGGCAGAATCATTTTGGCAGGCTTCAGTGTGCACTGTGCAGAAGATATGATGCCCAGCTGATGAGCATAAAGAAGAAAATGAAAGGCCAAAAGAATCAACTTTAAACCACCTAAGAGATAATTTCAAGGTAAGACATTTAAATTTCATTATAAGATAACAATGCTTCAACTTTTACAAAGCCCAAATGTCAAAAGCCTGTTCCCCTTTGCCATTGATAAAAAGTTTAGAATCATGTTCTGCCTGCCTTTTCTAGATTATGACCTCCATTTCCTGCTAGACCAGTTGATCTCCACTGAAAAAGAAATTCTTCTTCCTTTTTTTTATGAGATGAAAAGTACACATCATAAATCAAAAGAGACATCCAAGAAAGTGAAATTGGAGCGAGAAAGCTTGTAAAGCATAGTTCATTGCTCCATTGGTTGCAAAGGTGAAAAGCACATGCCTTCCTCATTTTTTAACAATTATCTAATAATAAAATTTTCATTATACATATCTTGTTTTATACACTTTAATTTCCGTAAATGAATAGTTGTTAAAAAATTTTATGACTATGTACTGCCTTGTTTATGCATTTTTCAAGGATCAAATGCTGGAATCTCACTCGTGGGAGAATGTAACGCACGATGTAGTGTTCTGTCAATGATATTCCGGTAAGGATCCTCTTTTCGCTTCTTCAACAAGTATTCTATATTGCGTTGAATTTGAGATTTTACCTGCAAATACAACTCATTTGCAGAATCTTTGTTTTTAAGCAACTTTTCTTTTCCCTTTGTTTCTATGGGTTTCCCAAATAGAAAATATAAACGACCCGGTAGTTTAGGCAAAAGCCCTGGGACAAATATTTCTCGATTTGCAACCTCTCCTAGACTCTCATCTCTGCAATCAGATTGTAATCTTGGTCAACAAATTCTGTATAAAAGTAGCACCTAGCTACTAGCCAGTGTCTTTTGTGCAGAAATGGTTTCTTACTACTAGAAAAAGCAAGTAAATGTCATTTATGTATAATGTGTAGAGATCAATCACCTGACTTTTGGAGCAGCTTGAGCAGCCTCTCTAATATAGTGATTAAGGATAGGGATTTTCATTAGATCTTGGTAATCAAGAACCATCTGCCGTATTCAGACAGTAGCTTAGATATGTTCTAGTAAACATAAGAACAAGAATAGCTAGAAACTGTTGTTTACAAGTTAAGGAAAAAGAAGTATCTATAACATTAATCACAAGGTTTAGGATTGAAAAGGAAAAAATTTGAACTCCAAACTCACTTTGAAAATGTCATCTTCTCCTACAGTGCCAAATGGTACGATCGTAGCTCCAAATCTTGCTGCCATTCTGACAAACTCTTGCTGATTAGGCCAAATTAGCTTGTATGCTTCACCCTGGGAATCACACGACATAATTATTACAAGTGGAAGCAAGATTTGAAAATAATCAATGGTGGCAGCTAGGGTTATTCTGGATGAGCCCCCTGCGTGTGCATGGAAAAAGCTAATACCTTATTGTGCAAAGCCTCCCGAGCACCTCCGGGATATAGAAGCACATGTGCTTCAGATGCGAGCAATTTGAAAATATTGCCTCCTGAGACTGGTACTGCTCCCATTACTCTAAACCAGTCAGGGTAAAAAATTTCACTTGATGGATCCTCTAGTTGCCCATTAAATAGTGCTGGATATGCTATACCACGCACATGAACATGCTTCGCTCTCATGAATTCTTCAATAATGGAGCAAATTTCAACTCCCATTAGCATATGGTAGCCAACTAACAAGACAGGACCTTTATTTGGAACTCCAGCAAGACCTCTTACTATCCTTCCATCCTCCATTGTTGAGAACAAGGCAGAACCAGCTGCGAATCTCACAAGACTGAAAAACATGTGAATTTAGTTATTATTTCTTGGCCAACTTACTGATAATGTCTGATCATAGTGTATGCACTGTCTAACTCTGCAGAATCACCTAGCTGTTTCTTCGATGATACTTTTGAATTCTGATGTGCTAACTGGTAGAAAGTCTGATACACAATCAAATTTCCTTGAACGCCGATATTTTCCAGCTCCTTTGATAACAGTGAGCAATTTAATGCCCTCTTCCTGTGATTTAAGATAAGATTATATTAATGCAGGTTTAAAGGAGACAGAATAAGCAACTCAAGGTTCTCTCTGGTGTTCAAGAAATGAAGCTTCTATAACATGGCCCTACTGCATTGATTTTAGATGTGCAAGTGCATAATATGCTTTTTCTTACATACCAGTAGAAGTGTATGCCCATTTTCTTTGAAGTTACGAACTTTGCAGTTCTTTAATGAATTGCTAAGACGCTTAGCTTCATTGCAACTGGGGAGAATATAATCCTTGCCACTATAATGAATGAACCAATATCAGGGTTCGAAATTTCGCTAATCATTCTGATACACAAACTGAAAGAGGATTGAATGACCATATTGAATTAAGGGAGACTGAAGACCTAGCTAGCACCAGCACTTCAGCTTTCACAGCATGAAGACGTGAATTCACATAAGCAGCAGCTGATTTAAGCAGTTTCAGCTTCCAAAGGAGGGTAGCCTTTGGAATTATGTCAGCGGAAACCTGAAAATAAACATTCTATTAATCCTCGGAAAGATTTATAGATAAGAAATCCAAAGCCATTGCCGAACAATATTAATTTTCTTACAGAGAGATGTGGTAACAGAGCAGAAACATTGTCAGAAAGTCGTTGAATTTTCAACCCTGGAGGCAGTGTACGTTCAATATCAACTGTTGCCATCTTCAATGGATCACCTGGCACCATCAAAGGAAAGTTAGAAAGAGAGAGAATATTTGGAAGTCATAATGCAATATTATCCTGGTTACGTAAATGTAAATTTTAAGTACCCATATGAAAGCCAAGAAGAAAGGGGACTGCACAATCTAACCCATCAGGTAAAGCCTCTAAGATAGGAATCAGAGATTGTAGCTGTGACCTGCCAAATGATGTGCCTGGCAAAAAAAAAAGAAAAAAAGGTTCCAATTTTCCGTCAGATTAGGAGGCGATGGGGAAATCGCAAATGAAGTTCTGGTTAGCGCACTGACCTGGATTGACCAGAATCAATACAAGATCAATATCTGGATTACGAGCAGCAACAGCAAGTGCTAGACATGCCCCCAAAGAATCACCCACTAGATAAATAGGCTTAGTTGGTGATGAAACATGCTCAGTTTTTACAGTTTCTTCAACATGTTTCACCAAATCTTTCATGAAACAAAATTCATCTCAGTGAATTCCCAATAACAGGACGTAATCACTGAAAAAAAAAAAATGTAAATTCCCTTAAGTTTAAGGGTAATACCTTCGAACTGTGTTCTATCATGCACCGGAATATGAAGACACCAAACTTCAAACGCCCTGTACTATTAAATCTTTTTGAACTGAGCCAAAAATTAACAAAATTTGATTGCATAAAACTGAAAATTACATCTTTTAGTTACAGTAGTAAAACAACATACTTCCCAAGAGCTCTATGGTGTAAAGTAAGTCCGAAGCCGACACCATCAATTCCTACATTCATCAGCACCGCAAAAAAACTTTAGGTTTGGTACTCTGTAATGGAATGTAATCATAATTACATTGTATTAGTCTACATGTTCTGCTCTTTTTCTTCGGAACTCGTAATATCAGTACCTGGTAAAAACAGAAGAATTGGAGAATCTGGGAGAGGTTGGCCGCATTCGACAGGAGAAAACCAACGAGGTGGACCACCATCAGGCTTTATCATCTCCTTAGCTACATCCATATAATCTTTTACTGTACAGGTTCCATAACCATCATCCCATAATGGTTCCAATTCTGTTGAAACCGAAACATCTTTGGCCGGGTTTTTCTTATCTTCTTCTCTAGTGCATCCACAAATAAGAGCTCCATGTTTCTTTTTCTGTCCCAAAGAACTTTCATTTCCTGCAACAGAATCCCATTTCGGCTTTTCAGCATTTCGGCTACCTAAACCCTGAACCCTGACTGGAAATTTAGACTTAATCCCTGAATTTACCAAAAGACAAGGTACTGTTGATGCCATGGCAGGCACTTTTCACCCTTTATAAGTTGCTAAAAGGAACAACTTATAACTAATTGGAGTTGTCGACATTTTTCCATGATTTAACACTAACTTTCTTGGGGTACAAGATGAGAAAAAATTCAAGATTCATCAAGAAACTTTATAGGGTGTTTCAAGATTCACCAAACAGGCAAAAAATTAAAATATTAGAACACATTTCACGTGCCAAATTTAGGGAATGCAACTTGAAATAGCAGCTCATGCGTCAAGCATTGGTTAGATGTCTTCCCTGAATTACTCAAACTGAAACACTCGAGTCTGTTCATGCCGTTCTTGCTTGCTTATATTATAAAAATAAAGAACAACATTTTATAATATGTTACAGTTTCTTCTACAAGCGGCCAAATTCTATATTAATGATAGAATTTATGCAAAGTCAAGGAAGAACAAAGACCTGGCCACTACTAAGACTTCAGCTTTTACAGCATGAAGATGCCAACTGACAAAAAGAAGACTTTATTATTGTTTGGTTCATGCTAAATACCTGCTTAATATTGTGTTTCTACAACTTCTTAGGCTAGTTTTTGTCAAAATACTAAATACTTAAAATAGATTAGTTAAAAATTTGGTCCTTTATTTCCGTTTTATTTTCTTGATTCCGGTTGTTTGCACACAAAATTAAACCATGAGTTGTTGTAACCCACCAATCCAAATCACACACGTGGCATTAATAGATAGAATTTACAACACGTCAGAATTAAATGTATAATAACTCCCCATTAATAACCACACTTCTTCTTCAACCTCTCTCCATTTTTTCTCTCCCCATTTTCTTTCTCTTTCTTTTCTTCAATTCATTGTAAAACGAAAACAAATTATCAAAAACAAGCAAAACAACAGTTTAAAATATAATGAAGTTAAAAAGTTTGGGAATCCAAAGGCAAGAGACGAAGAGTGTTCCTTTTTTCACAGATTCCTATTTTAAAATTTTGCTAGGCCAAATTTCTCATTGTTAAGCTGAACAATTTCTCGTTGTTAAACTGGAACAGTTCTGCTATTAGCTGATCCAACCCCTAGATTCAAAATGCATAATTTGGTTAGCTTAGCTCATTTTCTTCCAATATTAGTATGATACAACAAATGACAACTTGATCAATCACAATAGCATAATAGCTCATTTTCTTCAAGTACATTTAGTCGATGTGGAATTATCCAAACATTTCAACAATTTCATTACAAAAATTCTTTCTTTCTTACACTAATAATCACTCTCATTGAATCAATAACTATATAAAAGACTAGAGTAGTTTTAAAACTGACTCCTAATTTGTCTAATGTTATACATTTTCCATCTTTCAAGGATCAAATGCAGGAACTTTATGCAAAGGAGAACGTAATGCACGATATACTGTTCTATCAACGACATTTCTGTAAGGATCTTCTTCTCTTTTCTCCAATAAGTAGTCTACACTTCGTCGAACTTCCGATTTTATCTGCAAGTACAACTCATTTGCATAATCTCTGTCTTTCAAGAGCTTTTCCTCCTGTCCCTTGGTTTCTATCGGCTTCCCAAAAAGAAAATAGAATCGACCAGGTACTTTTGGCAGTAGCCCCGGAAAAAATAGTTCGTGGTTGGCAACCTCTCCTTGACTCTCATCCCTGGAATTATATTATAATCTTTATGAACACAAGATTCTTTAAATTTAAGGGAAGTAAATGCCATTTTGTGGAGTTTAATCACCTGACTCTTGGAGCGTTTCGAGTCCACTCTCGAATGTAGTCGTTAAGCACTGGGATTTTAATTAAATCATTGTAATCAAGAACCAACTGCAACATCGGATCAGACAATATCATAAGATTGTTATAAATATAATAAGGCTGACATTTCTGAAATTTCTATAACATTTGGGTTAAGAGAGTATAATGCAGAATGTAAATAATAGTAACTCACTTCTGTTAAGTCATCTTCTCCAACAGCACCAAATGGTACAATTGTAGCCCCAAACCTTGCAGCCATTCTCACAAATTCTTGTTGTTCAGGCCAAAATAACTGATACTCTTCCCCCTGGGAATCACAGTTTGTTATAACATAATTAGAGAAAACAGTTATTTAGAACTTGGATTCAAGAATGGTGGTCTACCTTGTAATGCAGAGCCTCCCGTGCACCTCCAGGATAAAGAAGCACATGTGATTTTGCCGAAAGCAATTTGAAAAGATTGCTTGCTGTGACAGGTACTGCCCCCATTACTCTCGTCCAATCAGATAAAATAAACTCATTAGATGAACTCTGAAGAGGCCCATTAAACAGTGTTGGATGCGCTAGACCGCGCACTATGATATTCTTCTCTCTCAAGAATTCTTCGACAATGGAAAAAACATCTAATGCCACTAGCATGTGATAACCAACTAGTAAGACAGGACCTTCATTTGGCACTCCAGCAAGACCTCTCACTACCCTTCCATCGTCAAGAGTTGAGAACATAGCAGAACCAGTAGAAAAGCGCAAAAGCCTGAAATTTATGTAATTCTATTTTTAGCTTAAGATCAAAGAGAATATAATTAATAACAAGTAATCATGGAAATGCATGCTAGGAACTAGGTAAACTGAAGATATTTAACTTTCTTTCTATGGAAGTGCTTTAATGAGACAAGAAATCCTCAGGCTTGAACAATGATCTAGTTTGTCAAATTATGTTGCAAATTTATGATCAATTGTAGTTTTAGTTATTGCAAGTCAAATTTAATTCCCCCAGACTGTATATTAAGAGACCACATATGTAAATCTGCTGAATTATTACCCAACTACATCGTCAAATGCGCGTTTGAACTCTGACATGCTTGGTGGTAGGAAGTCCGAGACAAAATCGAATTTCCTAGAACGACGGTATTTGCCAGTGCCTTTAATAACAGTGAGCAAATTAATGCCATCTTCCTGTGCCATCGAAGACAAGGTTCTATTAGAGAAAGAGTAACAAACAAAGCAGGCAATTTTCAGAATGTTTTCCAGTTAAATTAGTGTTAAAGAATGGAAGCTTGTGATGAGTAAAAATGGAACTTCTGCACAGAACAATTTATGGGCACAACTAATGCAACTGGCCACACATAAACTATTAACAAGAAAGAGAGACATATTTCATTCAACATGCATAAATATTTATTATATGAATACATGAATAACAGATTCTCCTCACATACCAGTAGAAGAGTATGGCCATTGTCTTTGAACAGACGAACTGTGCAATTCTGTAATGAACCCTTAAGCCGCTCAGCTTCATCACCACTCGGTAGCATGTTATCCTTGCCACTAAAATTAAAGCGATATACCACCATCAAACTTCAACATTCCACAAATCTTTAACAATTATACAATATCATAAAAAATCTAGCACATTAAATATATAGGGCTGCTCACTGTTTTCTACCAAAAAATACATATTTGATCCTCATCTACAAACTCATAATTTAAATTGCGGCCTTATACATTTTTCATGCAGCTAAATCTCAGATATTTACAGCGGTTCCTGTTCCAGTTTACTTCCAAAGACCTGATAACTTAGCTCACTAGTAGATTCCCTATAAATCACAAAAAATGTGAAAATTTTACAATTTAGTATGTTTTTTCTGCACCAATGATCACTAATCATGTACTTCACAAAACAATAATTAGAAATGAATTAACAAGCTGCCAATTTCCTCATAAATTTAGTTCAGACATGCAAACCAAAATAGTAGCAGTAAAATTATGCTTAGAGAATTTGAAAGAACCGCATTAATTAAGACCTAGCTAGTAATAGCACTTCAGCTTTTACAGCATGAAGACGTGAATTGGCGTAAGAAGAAGCTGATTTGAGCAGTTTCAACTTCCAAAGAAGAGTATCCTTGGGTATGATATCAGATAAACCCTGAAAACAAACAGATTAATACAAATGCAATGCCTAACATATAAAGAAAAGTACAAAGGACAGGCAGTCAATCTTAAATTTTTACAGAAAGAAGTGGCAGCAAAGCGGTAAGATTTCCAGATAGTTGTTCAAGTTTTGATCTGGCTGGAAGTGTATCTTCAACATCAACCATTGCCATCTTCAATGGATCACCTGATGTCATGAAAAGAAATATTAACAACGCTATGGCAATTTCTTTTCTTGGAGACCAAAGCAATTTAAAAACTTATCAGAGTGACATCTAAGCTCTACAGGATAAGTAGGGGAATGAGATGGATGTTTTAGATGTTGGCGAAGTGTACTAGGACTCAAACAGCAGATTCAGGATGTCAGATACCAAATAGTCCAGATTCAGGATTTCAGTTATGTTACTTCTGTTGGAAATATGAAAGAAGTAGCAAAAAAAATTGAATATAGAGGAGGGAAAAAACTAATGGAGTAATGTTTACATAGCAAAAGATCAATTACCCATAATCAAGCTAAGAAGATAGGGGACAGCATCATGTAATCCATCAGGTAAAGCCTCCAATAAGGGAAACAAGGGTTGTAGCTGAGAGCTGCCAAATGAAGTAGCTATAACAAAAGGCTACAGATATCAGACTAACTCGGTGAATATTAGCCCAGACATTATTGAACATGTGAAGAAGAATTTTCAAGTTAGCCAATAAGTCGGAACTCACATGGATTGCAGAGTATTACCACCAGGTCAATTTTAGGATTACGGGCAGCAACAGCAAGTGCTAGACATCCCCCAAAAGAAGCCCCCACTAGATAAATTGGCTTAGTTGGTGATGAGGCATGCTCAATCCTCACAGTTTCTTCAACAAATTTCACCAATCCTTCATGAAATAAATTCCATTAAATTACTGAGATGTAGCAGCTTTTTACTTAGAAAACAAAAATGCAAAGCTTTAATAAATAAACAGAGAATCACGAAGGAAATTTCTGCGGGGACTAAAAGCTCCAATCATGAAACTCTAGCAAGATAATCTCATAGATTGACAACATAAGATACTGGCATTTGATTCATATCCAAATGCTAATTATAGTAGAAAAGCCAGCCAATTCAATTTAGCACCAAAAGAAGCTCACAAAAGTGTGCAGAAATCAAGAGACAACATATCTGATCGGACACCGTCTCATCTCATTCTTGAAAAATAGTTAATGAGAAAGTTTCAGAAAATAAAACAAAATTTGATTGTGCTTTCTCCTAATTCGCTGTTTTAATCTGCAGTAGGCCCTGCTCTGTCATGAACATTTATATTTCAACTGTTTTTATTTGAAGGAAATGACTTCAAAATTCAAATCACCTAATTTGGAGAGTGAATGGCACAAAAATGTTGCAACTACAATTGCTATAGATGGTATCCTGAAATCAGCATACGCAAACTAAAGCAGGATAAACAACATATTATTCACATTAAAGTAAATGTAAACTATGCTCTTATTTGAGAATTTCACTAAATATTGCTAATATGCTTGCACAAGGAATCATGAATGATCATACACCATTAACAGATTCATCTTGCTAATGCAGCATATTACCAAGTAGTTCAAGAAAATAAATTCCAAATTTGCAGGCTTTCAATCTTTAATACCTTCAAATGGTGTTCTGTCATGTACGGGAATATGAAGACATCGAACTTCAAATGCACTGCATTTATGCAAATTATAATAGCAGGAATCAACTTTTGAAGTAAGCCGAAATAAATAGAAGAAACCATGGATATTGTTACCTGATTATCAACTATTATACTTGGTGTAACAAAAACATGAAACAACATATATTAACAAATTTTCCTTTATATTCTATTTGCTTTTTGGACAAAACGAAGAAGAATGCATATGGGTCGCACTCTCACCAATGCAATAATTACAAATAAGGCAGAGAGAACAATGAGGAACATCCAAGAGGTATATGTCTGCTTGACCAAAGTATGATGATTCAGAATTGCCTCTTAGTTATAGTGAAGATGGAAAAAAAATAAATAAAAGTAACTTACTTCCCAAGAGCTGTATGGTGCAAAGTAAGTCCCAAACCAACACCATCTATCCCTGCATGAGTATAAAGAAGAATTTCAACATTCTTAAAAAATCCTACAAAGTTAAGTAAATAAACAATTCAATCCAGCAAAAACTAATCAAACTAATTAGACAATTGTTACCTGGTAAAAACAGAAGAATTGGAGAACCTTGTAAAGGCTGGCGGCATTCAACAGGGCAAAACCAACGAGGTGGCCCTCCATCTGGCCTTATCATCTCCTTGGATGCATTAAAATAATCCTTCACAGTTTTGGTCCCAAATCTATCATCCCACAAGACTTCCAGATCGTTCGAAACATCTCTTGCCCTCTTCCTGACAACTTTAGACTTCAGTCTACCATTTCCTACATCAAGCAAATCCCTACCCTCTTTCTCTTTACCTCCACCAATAAGAGCTCCATTCTTCTCTTTCCGTCCAATGGAAGTACTTTCATTCACAGCAACCGTAGCAGATGACAGCTCTGTTGAATCACCACCATCTAAGCTCTGAGCTCTCACTCGAACCCGAGGCCTAATATCTGAATTTTTTGAAAAATAAGGTGATGTCCAGAAAGTAAAAACTGATGCCATGGCCTGGATATGCATTAGCGGACAGATTTCAACTTTTACAAGTTCCTAAAAGAACTTAGAATTATTCTCAAGGATCAAGCACCTAGTAGTGAGAACTCAAGCCTCACACATCAAGCAGTATGCCAGCAGCAAGTCATAAACTTAGGGCCCTTTCCAAGTTGCATTGGCACATGAAAAGAGTCTTCAGCTTAACTAATACAACTAAACTAAATAACTCACTAAATTCTGAAATTCTCTAACTTCATTAATTAGAGCAATTATTGGACGGGATGCTTAATTCTTCAAGATTCACCCACTAAACATTCACACCAACCAACCTTTCAAGTATAAAAAAAAAAAAAACCGCTAAAAAGAAGAACCAGAAAAGGAAAACTTGAAGCGAACCCAGAAAAGAAAATGAAAGGTACAGTGTCTAGAACGGTTCTTTTCTGTGTATTTATAAAGTTTTTAAATGAGTGACAATGACATAGCAACTATCGATTCAATTCAACAAGAGTGAGAAATTATGACAGTGATAGATAACAGCAGTAAAATGCCAAGAGAAAGACAAAAAAAGAAACTCAATTATGGAATCTTGGAATAAAAATATTGAAAATTTACCTTTGATATTGAGATGTGAATTGAATGGTTCCTCGAAGTGCGGAACTGTTTGTAGTTTTGGCCATTTTCACTTTTCCTCCTCTGGTCATGGTGTGGCCACACATTCAGCTTATCCTTCTCTACTATATGTATTTCATTGTGTGGCCATTCTCACTTAGCACTCTGTAAGCACGTTGGTGAGTTTAGTTTTGCTGTACCTTCTTATTGTCGAGCTCAAACTCTTTCTTAAACATATACGCTTAAACGAAGGATTATAGTAAGCCCAAGAGGTGGCCTAAGGCGCCTCTTTTTTGGGACCTGAAGTCCCGGATTCGAGACTTGTCAATTCTCTTTCCTATATCCCCCAAGTAGAATAGAATATCTATCTCAGTAAAAAAAAAACGAAGGATTATAGTAGTAGACGCGCCGTCTGTTTGTTTACTTTACACGTGCCCTTATCTCCGTTCAGAAGGGTGCTCGTACAAATTTTTTTTTAAGTTCAGGGGGTTAATAAAACTATTTGTACATCAAGGGTGTTTATGTGAAAAAAAAAGTATAGTACAAGTGCTTAAT
>CATIWJ010154477.1:0-12736 GCA_949640765.1 Croton laevigatus | reverse complement strand
TTGCCTAATGGAAATAAAGTTCAAGTCACTGCTATAGGTTCAGTCAAATTTAACTCTTCTTTAGTCTTACATAATGTCCTTCTTGTGCCTTCCTTTACTTTCAATCTTCTTTCTGTGTCTTGTCTACTCGCATCAAAACCTGTCTGCTTCATACTTCTTGATCGTTTTTGTTTCATCCAGGACCTTGCTTCATGGAAAACGATTGGACTGGCTAAAGTCAGGCAAAGTTTGTTTGTTTTGACATCAGATCATAATTTTTCTTGTAATTCGGTGTCAACTATTTCTAGTACTTGTAATTCTGTGGTTTCTTTTGATATTTGGCATCATAGGTTAGGTCATCGTGGTGATGATAGGATTCATTCTTTGAAATCAATATTGTCTTTTTCTATTCCAACTAATAAAGTGCCATGTGATACATGTCCAAAAGCTAAACAAAAAAGACTTTCCTTTCCTGTACATATTTGTAATAGTACTAGTCCTTTTGAAATTGTTCACATGGATGTATGGGGTCCTTGTTCTCATCCTAATATTAATGGAAATCATTTTTTTCTTACCATTGTTGATGATTTCACTAAATGCTTGTGGACTTTTCTTATGAAATATAAATCTGAAGTCTTTTTCTTAGTACCTCAGTTTTGTGCAATGGTTCAAACTCAATTTTTTACTATAGTTAAAGTCATTAGGACAGACAATGGACTGAATTCTTCTTAAAATCTTTCTTTTCTTCTTTTGGTATTTTACATCAAACAACATGTGCCTATACACCACAGCAAAATGGTGTAGTCGAAAGTAAACATCAGCATATCCTTAATGTAATTAGAGCCTTATTGTTTCAATCAAAGCTACCACTAAAATTCTGGGTCATGCTGTGTTAACTGCTTCATATCTTATCAACAGAATTCCTATGGCCAAATATCAAGAAAAATCTCCTTTTGAATTCTTATTTCATGTACCTCCAACATATTCTCATCTCAAAGTGTTTGGTTGCCTATGTTATGCTTCCAATTTGGTTTCTTCTAGAACTAAATTTGATCATAGAAGTTGAAAATGTATTTTCATTGGTTATCCTTTTGGCACCAAAGGGTATATTTGTATGATTTAGAGTCAAAGCAGTGTCTTGTGTCTAGGGATGTCATATTCCATGAAGAAATTTTTCCATTCATTCATAAAACAATTTCTATTCCATCTAGTTCTTCCAAAGATTCCTTAGTTTTACCAACTTTATCTACTGCACATACTGTTATTGCTTTGCCATCCTCTTTTACCCCTGATCCTATTCCCGTTTCTGTGCCTATTCCTGTTTCAGAATCTTCAAATTCTGTTTCTTCTCAACCCATTGTTAGAAGAAGTACTAGAACTTCTACTTTGCCTTTGTATCTTCAAAACTATCAAGTTCAGCTTCCTGGTAAACATTCATCAGTTTCATGTTCTACATCTCATCCTCTTCAAAATCATATATCTTATTCTAAACTGTCACCTTCTTTTCGGTCATTCATCTTTAATGTCTCTAGTGTCTTTGAACCTGCCTTTTATAGACAGGCACCTCAGTATCCTCAATGGCAAGATGCCATGAAGTCTGAAATTCAAGCTTTGGTATCAAATGGGACTTAACAAGTAGTTTCTTTATCTCATGGTGCTAAACTTGTGGGTTGCAAGTAGGGTTATAGAGTCAAGTTTAAGTCTAATGGTTCTGTGGAAATGTATAAAGCAAGGTTAGTGACTAAAGGCTACACTTAAAAACCTGATTTTGACTACCAAGAGACTTTCAGTCCTGTTGTCAAGCATACCACTATCAGAGTTTTCCTTTCTCTTGCAGCTTCTATGGGTGGTATTTATGCCAGTTGGACATAAATAATGCTTTTTTGAATGGAGATTTAAATGAAGAGATCTTTATGAGTTTACCTATGGGGTATACACCTAAGGGGGAGTATAACATTCACAATACAAAAAGACCTTTAATTTGTAAACTTCATAAATCCTTGTATGGGTTAAAACAAGCTTCAAGGCAATGAAATCTAAAATTTACAGAGTCTTTTATTACTGATGATTTTGTTCAGTCAAAGTCAGATTACTCTCTCTTTACTAAGTTTGTTGGATCTGATTTTGTTGTATTGTTGGTGTATGTGAATGACATAATAATTGGCAGCAGTAATAAGAATCTGGTTAAACAGTCTTTGAGTTCTCACTTTAAGCTCAAAGACTTGGGAAGTTTAAAATACTTCTTAGGACTTGAAATCGTTAGATCAGACAAAGAAATATCAGTTTTATAGAGAAAACGTGTGTTAGAATTGTTAGGAGGACATGGTTTGTTGGTTGTAAACCTAGTTCAATTCCAGTTGAAGTCAATACGAAACTAGCCCATACTTCTGAAGATTTGCTTGTAGATCCCACTACTTTTAGACAATTGATTGGAAAGCTGATGTATTTGACTCTAACAAGGTTAGACATAGCCTATGGGGTACATGTTCTGTCTCAGTTCATAGACAAACTAGTTGGTGTACATTTGCAGGCTGCATACAAGATTCTTAGGTATCTTAAAAGTGCTCCAGGCCAAGGTTTATTTCTTTCAGCAACATCTCAAATTGAGCTTAAAACTTATTGTGACAGCGATTGGGCCACCTGTGTGGAAACCAGAAGATCTTTAACTGGTTTTTTGCATTTTTCTTGGAGACTCTTTAATTAGTTGGAAATATAAGAAGCAAGTAACCGTCTCTAGAAGTTCTGCAGAAGCAAAATATAGATCCATGGCAGTAGCTACAACTAAAGTTCTTTGGCTTATCACTTTACTCAAGGATTTTCAAATTTTTTTTGCCACAACCTATTGCTCTTTTTTCTGATAGCATGTCAGCAATTCAGATTGCAAAAAACCGTGTTTCATGAAAGAACAAAACATATAGAGATAGACTGTCATTTTATCAGAGAAAAGATTACTATGGGTATTCTACAACTAGTTTATTTGAAGACTATTGAGCAGTTAGCTGATTGTTTACTAAGGCCCTACATCCATCTTAGTTTCAGTATTTACTGAGCAAGTTGAACATTACCAACATTTATGTTCAACTTAAGAGGGAGTATAAACAAAGTAAAGAAACCCCTTCTAGAAACTCCTGCTAAGGAGCCCCTTCTAAAAATCCCTACTAATTGTAAATAATTAAAGGCTTTAAGGGCTATAAAGTAATTTAATTTTTAGCTTGCTCTGTTTGATTCTTATATATAGCTACAGCTAAGATTTGAGAAAGAATATAATACAATTTTCTTTTCTCTCTTATAGCCGTTTTCTCTTAGTAATATGGTAATAGTTTCCTTCGATCTTCGTTTCTGCTGTCATCAAGCTTCGTTTGTTCTTTGTCGGAGTTTGCTGCATTTCATTTTATTCCGTTTAGTTTATGATCATTACAGAAGAAAACCATCGAGCTCCTCCAATTTGTTGCATCGTAGATCGTAGATCTGAATTGAGCTCCTCCTCCAGTTGCGCTTCCATCTCCATCGAGCTTCGATAATATGGTCCGATTGTTATTTCCATCGAGTTTCGGACGTTATTCACTGGTTGAAGCTCGTCGGAAACTGATTCTTCACCGGCTGGTCACAGGTGAGATCAGAATCTCCATAGAAAAATTAAAAAATAAATATAAAACTAAATCGCAAACAACAGAAGTCGGAAAAAAACCCATCGGAAACATATCTGCAACACATCGAAACCAGATTTGCCACCATCGTCTTCATCAGTGTGTTTCATTCTGGTTTCGTGGAGGAGAGGTGGGGATGGTGAAAGAAATAGAGAGACGGAGATCAAAAAGCAAAGAAGCCTCGAGTTTTGGTCGTTTTCTCCTTTTTTTTTTATAAAACCATTGAAAAGGGATTTAAAGTTTAAAAGAGTCGATTTTTCTTTTTAATTTGTGCGTGTGAATCTTTTTACACAAAGGAAAAATAACTGAAGCTGATTTTATATATACCCCAATTTTCTAAGCTCGGTCTAATTAATTGAAACTTGAGTTGACTCGACTCGTTTCATTGTGTAAGGTTTAGGGTTGAGCAAGGGGCAGGTTTGGGGCGGGTTCCCTAAAACCCATCCCCGTCCCGCTCAATGAAAAATTACCCCGTCCCGCTGCGAATTGGGTTTTTCGGATCACGGGGTGGGGCAAGTAATCTGCGGGGAAACCCGCGGGTTTTTTAAAAGCAAAAATAAATCATCTTTGCCAATCAAGTTCTACAATAAGGGCAAGGGTTTTTTATTTGAACGTAATATTTTTTCTATAAATCATGCAGAAACTACAGAAAATGATTTTTGTTGTGTTATATTTATTATGCAGATAACAAAAAAGGACAATGTGCAAGAAAGCAATAGCGAAACTAATGGCTACATAATCAGTGAAAGAATAGTAGTTATTCTAAAAGATGCGCTGATCTTAGACGGCACCATTTTATGATCATTTTTTAGATTAAGTATGATAATAGTATTTTTAGTTTTTTTTTTTTTTTCATTCTTTAATAAATATTAGTTGTATAAGAACAGCTAATTAACCCAGAAAGCATTCAGCATATCTTGAATTTCTGAATACCCAAACGAAAAAATTGAAAATTGTAAGAAAAGAAAACTAAAAGTTGCAAACTTTGGAGATAAAATTCACTTATCAGCTTAAAATTCAAGCAATTTAGTAACAGTAAACCGTAATCTTTGACCACTTAAGGACTGCCCACTAACTTGAAACTGTCCAAAAACTTTTGCAGAAATTTATTTTCTCGTCAGATGCTGGCTTCTAAGCAACTGATGGTTTTGCAGGAGATGATTATAAGATAAAAGTTTGGAAGTATAAGATGCAACAGAACTCCTCAGAACTCACGAATTAATTCACAAAATTAAAAACAAAACCATCAAGTAATAAATATCACTAGCATTTACACGAAAAAAAAAAAAGATTCAAAGCATAACAAGGAGAGGAAGAACACATATTAAGCCACAACATTCAAAACTCACTAATTAATCAGAACTCACTAATTAAGCCACAACATTCCTTGCTATCAGCATAACACATTCAAAGCATGAGATAAAAAAAAAAAAAAGATCAGAACAAAAATTGCTAGCTGCTGCAGCTCCACCAGAAAACATAAAATAATCGCAGATGAAGAAATCAAACACAGCCGAGCCAGTCCAGTATCCAGCAAACGATTACAAGGAGCCGGTCGTTTACGCAGCCGTGCAGCGTGAGTGAATAATGGCAAGAGATGCTAGAAATCGAAAGGTGAAGAAACAGAACGATTTAGGGATTTCAGATTTGGTTTGGGGTATTATATTTTTCAGAATAAAAATAATAAGAGAAGCTACGTACGTAACTTCTGGTTGCTAGAAAGAATTGTTTCCCGGTGCTCAAAGCAGATCCAGTCCAATGCAGAAGCGGAGAAGGAAAGAGTGTCTGTGAAAGGAGAGAGTAGAAGAGAAGAAGAGAATAAGAAATGATGTGAAAGGAGGCGGAGCAAACAAAGGGCAACAGATAGATATGGTTTTCATTCAACTTATCAAAATTACAAAAATGCTATTCAACGGGCGATCTACCAAAACCCGTCCCCGCCCCGAACCCGCAACGGATTTTATTTTTCAAATTCATCCCCGCCAATCATTCCGCGTGGGTCGGATTAGCGGATATTCCCAACGGATCAGATCAGATGCTCAACCCTAGTAAGGTTATTTATTTTATTTTTTTAAGAATTTTGGTAAGATGATTCTAATTCTACACAACAGTTACAAGGAAAAAAAAAATTCTTTAATAAACGATTTGACTGTGTTATTTTCAGCAACCCATAAAAAGAAATAAGAAGGAAAAAAAAAAAGCTCTGGTTTGTCTGAACATCCTGACTCAGCTCCACTCCCAAATTTGCAGCTGAAGAAAGAACAAACCCTAGAAGAATTGCACTTATTGAATTTGGCTTTACTCGGTTTGTCTTCTTCTTCTTCTCGTATGCCTTTGGTACGTATGTCCATGTATGTACATATATGGGAAATATGTGTTGTTCTTGCTTTTCGATTAGGAAAACTGGAAATTGTTTCCGATATGTTGTTGTTTTTTTAGTTTATTGGAGTTTTAGTTTTGCTTCAGTAGCTCGAAGACCTAATATTGTGCTGATTGATATATTGGCCTTTCCAAATCAAATTAGATAGCTAATTTTATACAGTGTGTGATAAATAATTATTTGTCGGAATCTTTGCCCATTTTAGTTTTTTGTTTGAATTTTTAGTTGTTATGCAATTTCTGAATTTTGATTTTTCGCTCAGGATTCGATGCAAAATGAGTTCTTTCTCTATTGTTCGCAAAAAGACACCTTTCCAGAAGCATTTGTCGGAATCTTTGCTCATCATACACTTCATCTCTATCTTCTACTTTTTTTTTTTTTTTCCTTTTAGATCTTTCCTTTCGCTCTTTGTCACTCTTGTAATATATGTGCAACCTTATACAATATATTATAAATAAATTAGATTCATTATCATTACAATTTATAATTGACAACTAAACACATTATTTTTTGATATTAAAGATCAAAGTATTATAATAATTTTGATAAATTAATTTCTTATGATTACAAAAATATATGATAGACTAATAATAAAGTAGATTAAGAGAAAAAATAATAACCTAACTAAAAAATTTTAATTAAAAAATTAATATGAAGGATCAATGTGAAAAAATACTGAAAATTCTTGGATTGTTTGTATAATGATTAATTAGCAGTGGAGGCTCCACATTTTATTAACTCTTGAATGACTTAAGAAGTCTCATTTAAAATTTTTTTGAAAAATTAGAGGAAAATATGAGAATGTGGTTTTAATACTTCTGGTCTATCTTAAGAAATTACTGTACTGTACTATTTTTTACAAAATTATTGTACTATTTTTTCACATACTTTTAGTACTTTTAGGTTTTTTAATTTGGCAAACCTTACTTTATTATTAATAAACTTTGAAATAATTAATTTTTCAGATAATAATATTAATAAAAATTTGAAATTCAACAATTTTTTTTGAAAGAAAATTGTAATTCAATGTCTCTAAATATATTTGTTATATATGCTTGTAAAATTTTCTATTATAAACTTATATATATATAAATTTAATCAAAAGTACGTTAACTTTAGAGGGTCTTACATAAAAGTCCCTAAACTTAAAATTTTCGTATAAAAATACCTGAACTTCGAAAGAATTTGCAAAGAATTATTTTTAGCCGATTCCCAAGTTATATCCGGTTACAAGCTGATGTGTCATCTGACAAAGTCATTATATCTCAGCTTTTCTCTCTCCTCTTTAATCTTAATTGGACTTATTTAAATATTTCCTTAAAAAACAAGGACTAAAATACAAATGTACAACCTGACCTTCTCTTTCCTTCCGATCTTCTCACCACTAACACCAACATTCCTACCACCACTAACACTACCATCCCCGCAAGCACCACCGCTTCCACCCCTGCTTTTCCTCTAACCCAACCAATCAATCTCAAAAATTTTTCATCTTCCTCTGCCCTCCTCTTCCTTGTCGCTTCCCTTCTCTTCCCTTTCAATGTGGTCACCACCAGTTCCAACTCCAGGTCCAAGTTCTGACATGGTTTTTCAGAAAATGGAACTGCAAAACCTAAATTCAAAATTTCAGAAAACTTCAATGGTAAAGAGGCATGGTAATCACTTAAAAAAATGTCTTAAGCAATGCACAAACTAAATGAAATTCTAAACATGGTTTTAATTTATTTTTATAATTAAAAATAAATTAAGATCTAGTATTATCCTTCTTCTTCTTCTCGATTTTATTTCTTCGACCAACTCGTCGCACCGCCATCATCATCAATACCGGCTCTTCTTCCTCCCATCCGGCCAAACACAACCTAAACTCTTCGATTCCTTTAGGAGCAAAGGATTTTGGTAGCTCTTGACTTCAAATAACACATTTAAATCAAAATCAGAAAAAAATTACAAAAAAAAATCGTGACATTATTGCAAGTTAAAATCAAGATCACTTCTAACGACACTCACAGAAAGTGAAGGAGATCGAGTTTCAACGCCGATCTTCAATTGAAATGCTAAAAGGTGGCAAAATAGACGAGCTTCGAGGAGGAGTCCAACAAGGTTTGGTCATGGCATTGATTTGTTTTAGCGTTGGAGAGCTCGGGTTTGGGTAAAGCTCAGGTTGGGTCGCACAGAAACTGGATTAGTTCGATCTATCACGACCGCTCTTCCGACTAACGCGATAGTTCGTTCGATCGGTGGGGACTCGTCTGGCATTGGCTCATTTGGTTACCGGCAAAAGGAGGCGGCGCTAGAGAGCTGGGTTCAGACAGAAGATTCTAAAATATATTTGTTTAAAATAAATAAAATCAATGAAATTTGAATGGGGAAATCAAATATGAAATTGATTTAGTTAAATGGTAGTGCTCCAAATCAATCAAATGAGTGATGAGTAAAGATAACCAGCAATTGATTTGGTTAAAGATCAAGGTTTAGAAAATTTGTGAGTTACAGGGAAGGGAAAAGAAACGATAGAGGAGGAGACAAACGATTATGCAACAAGGCCATCGACCAAAGGAGGCGGTGGTGGAGGGTCTAATAGCGGTCGGCGATGGCGGCTATGCGATAGGTGGAAGCGGTGGCGGATATGGCGGCGGCGGTGGCGCTTGTTATAATTGTGGGAGAGCTGGTCGATTAACTATTAAACGTTTCTTAGTTTTCATTCATTGGGAAGGAGATGGACATTTTCATTTTGGTTCTTATTTTTTAATGAAATATTTAAATAGGTACAATTTAGATTAAAGAAGAGAGAGGAGAGAGAAAAAGCTGAGGTATAATGGCTTTGTCAGGCGCCATGTCAGCTTGTAACTGGATATAACTTAGAAACCGGCTAAAAATAATTCTTTGCAAATTCTTTCGAAGTTCAGGTATTTTTATATGAAAATTTTAAGTTTAGGTACTTTTGTGTAAAATTTTCAAAGTTTAGGTATTTTCGATTAAATTTATCCCATATATATATACAAAGGAGCTTAAGAATTGTTATTGCTTCTGGACTTGAATTGAAGAAACTCCGTATTAGATGAAAGAGAAGATATGGAAAATTAATCAATCTTTTTTTTGTTTTAATTTCAATTTGCTCGAATCTAATAAACAAATTTTATCATTTATGTTTATGAAAATATATTTTTTTTTCAAAGAAAAAAAAAAGATAAGATACTTATTTAAGAACTAGGGAGTATTATTGGTAAAAAAAAACTGACTATTTAAATATCAATAATTAACTAACGTGTCAAGTGCTGAATTAAGCAAATAATTGAAGTGTGAGTCTTATATAGGGTCGTCCTTAGGACCACCACTTTTTTATTTTTTTCTTTTGAATTTTTTAAAAAATAAAATTATTGATTGTTTGAATTTAATCCCTAGATCAATTTTAGAGGATCGCAATTTACAAATTTAACTCTGTCTAAAAATATTATATAAAATAAATAGAACTGTTAAGTTAATAGTTTTAAAATTATCTCGAATTAAATATAAATAATTTATAATTTTATTTAAAAAAAAAAAAAAAAGAAAAGAAAAATGGGAAAACCTCCTCATATGCAGTCGAGCTAATAGCAGCCGCTCCCATAATTGATTCAGTTTAAATTTGATAGCAACTCGGAATTAGATAATTGGGCGGTGTGGTGGGTCTTGATTAAGAAGCGATGAATGCCACCCAACCACCTGCCATTAATGCTGACTTATCCAAACAAAACAGCCATCCCAGGCCCAGTTGCTGTGTTCACATGCCAGTTTTCTGACTCAAAATATCTGCGCTTTATCAAGAAAAATATCATACATCTATAACAAACATTTGAATTTTGTAATTAATTTTTTTAGCTCCAATGTCCTTTTCATGCAACTTGTGCGTAACTTTTTCATTTTTTCGAAAGAACATCAACTAGTCACTTATCTATCTCGTTTCCTCCAGCGGTATCTGAATTTTATTTTATTATTTGCGTATGTTTATGATCGAATCAGGTTTTTTTTTCCATTATCAAAATGTCATTCGAATAAAAAATTTAAATATTTCTTTAAATAAGTGTTAAAAATTACGATCCCCAAGTTATTTTTTAATAGTCGTTGACACTTGTTTAAGTTTTTTATTTTATTTTATTAATTAATTATATGTAAAATTAATTATTGAAAATATGGAAAAAAATAATTATAGCTCTAGTATTAATTATGGAAAAAAAAAAATCTATAACATTGATACGATATCAATATTGTAGTCCAAATAAGCTTTCATTTGAACTGGTAAAATGCAAATTTGGCTTATTCCTTCTCCTCTTTCCGTTCCTCCTTATTTCACATAGCATATTCTCCACAAATTTCAGCCAATATAACTCAACATACATCAAATTCTATTGCTATCTTTTCTAAATGCATAAACAAATACTCTTCCCATCAATACTGAAATTTTATTTACTTGAGAATCATTTTTTTCCTTCAATTTTTATTATTTTTTATGTACTTTTGCAACTGTATGAATATGAATATGATGAAGAAAGTATGTGAGGGTGTGATGTGAGTTAGAGAGGAAGTGACTGGGTGAGTGAAAGTGAGATTACAAAAATTACTAATTTGATTTTAGGAAGGAACTCAAGAATTGTTATTGATTCTGGACTTGAAGAGGAAGAGGAGGATTAACAACGTATTAATTCAATTTAGAAGAAATCCGTGTTAGATGAAATAGAAGATATGGTTAATATTAGTCAGTCCTTTTTTTTTTTTTTTGAATTTCATCACATGTATTTTCACTTTGATTGAATCTAATAAACAAATTTATTCATAATTAAAAATCTATAACAAGTTATTGATACGATATCAATATTTTAGTCCAAATTAAAGAAGTTTATTAAAAATGGTATTCAAGCTTGATTTATTCATAATACAGCAAGAGTATATATACAGATGATATGTATAGGCAAGAGCAATTTCAGGTTCTATATTTGGTACAAAATAATAATCAAATTAATGACTAAATGGAATAGGTTGACTGATGAGCTATGATGGAGGCATATTATGTGGGATTGGTGTTGATACGTTATTACAAATAAGCTTTCATATGAACTGACAAAATGCAAATTTGGCTCATTCTTGCCTCTTTTATTCCTCCATTCGTTCTTCTCTTTCCATTCCTCCTTATGGCATATTCTCCATAAATTTCAGCCAATATAGCACAACATACAGCAAATTCTATTGCTATCTTTTCTAAATGCATAATGAAATACTCTTCACATCGATACTGAAATTTTATTTACTTGAGAATAATTTATTCCCTTCTATCTTTAATATTTTTTATGTACTTTTGCAACAGTATGAATATGATGAAGAAAGTATGTGTTAAATTTATTGATATTGTTGGAAATTTAGCTGATAGTGTAAGTGTAGTTCAAATTTTCTCATTCCAAAAATGTTTAGTTCAAATTTTAAGTTGTTCTTCACAAATATCATATTTACATATTCAAATAGAATTATTGTTATTTATTAGTTAATATCAACTGAAAAAAGTACTCAACAATCTTGAAAATGGAAGCGTTTATTCAATGAAAATTTCTTATCCACATTTGACAATAAATTATATTTTAAAATATATTTGCCTATTTGGCACAGTGATGATGAATGAATTTTCTAAAAAAAAATTATATTTTAAAATATAATTGAACAAAACATCGAGCAGCTTGAAAGAGTTATGAATTAGGTTTAAAAACAAAAGCATATTGGAATGTTCAAATAATGAGATTGGTTATTGATGTTTTATAGCTCAACGAATAAAGAGCTGAATTGTAATTTTTAATTAGATCAGTTTATAGCATACAACTATAAAAGGAGCGATTATTTTTGTTCAACTTACTTTTTCATTTTGTATCTTATTTTTTTTTTATCGTAGCGAAGCAATTAATCGCTATAAAATCAATTAAAATATTATAATTATGTATTCACAAATAAATATTAATATTACATTAAAGATTATTAATTGTTGGACATTTTCAAAATAAGTGCACTTGATACTTGGCAGAGGCCAACGCCATCAACACAGTTACTTTTTACTTTGCCATTTTCTGCACGTTTGGAGTGGTCTACACCTAGTAAAAGGTTGGCCTATTATACAAGAGAAAGTGGAGGATTGTGGAGGATTTTTCTCCAGCCACTAGCCCACTTTGACCACTTACTCTCTGGTTTATAAAAGCAGTAGAGAGGGAAAAACAGAGGTAGAACAATTTCCAAAACCACCACAAAAAGCTCTATTCAGTTTTCACTCCAGCAAGTGCAAACTGGTTACTTCATTGTATCCTGAAAGAATTTGCTGACTCGTGCAGTGTAGAGGGCAAATATTTCCTTTAGAAAAGTGGCAGTGATACACGCCTTGAAGTCATTAAAGTTCTCTGGCTTTAATAATACTATGGTGTTTCTCAATCTAAAGGAAATATTTTGTGACAATGGCTTCAATTAAGGACATGGCTGCGAACATCATCAAGCTGGATCGTTTTGATGGGGGGAACTTCCTGAGGTGGCAAAAACGGGTTCAGTTCTTGCTGGCTTCACTCCAATTGGTGTACGTCCTTAACACACCAAAACCAGAAGAGTCTGAAAATGAGACTGTGGATCAAATCAGGAAGAGGCAGAAATGGGAGATTGATGACTACACCTGCAGGGGGCATATTCTGAACGCAATGAATGACTCCCTGTTTGATCTCTACCATAATGT
>CATIWJ010154476.1:0-35998 GCA_949640765.1 Croton laevigatus | reverse complement strand
AGGGACTTCTTGACAATTGGAACTGTTGATTTTAAATATATAGATATTTAATTTTGATTCTTGAATTAAATAAAAAGTATAGAAATAAATGAATTCTCATGACTGAAAAGTAAATGAAAAACATGGAGATGGGTGAATATTCTCTAATAAAAATTAAAATAAAAATAAAATTATGCAACCATTAATCATTTAATCTCTAGCATAATCAAAATTAGATACAAGTACTGCAACAATCATCGAACTGTATGAATTGGAAGCAAGATTGCCAAATGAATTCCACTCTCCATTGCAGAAAAGACTAAAGAACTAAAAGTATAGGAAAGGTACTCCAAAGGAAGAAAAACCAATAAAGTAAATTAGGCATTGAAAATGGCAACAATTTCTCATAAAGATTGCAATTCTGTGATTAAGAAATAATAAACCAGTGAAAAAGGATATGAATATAAGACAATTGAAGAAAAGAATTGATCAATGGCGGAACTTCAAAATTTGTTGGTAGCTTTTAATTCGGGAGTTTACGTTTTTTTTGGTACATTATGGGATGTGGTTATCCCTGTTGGTTTCTTTAATAATTTTAATAAATAAAAAAATTTAAAAATAAGATACAAAATATTATCAGCAACAGAACAGAATAGATGCATTGAAGAGTTTTTCTATATTTCAAATGTTTGTCAATAAAATTTTATCCAGATCATATCTCTTACCTTCTATTTGGCCTTCCATATCAGCTCCAGTTCATAATATATGATTGGAAATGCTTTAACGGGTAACTTGGCACAAAGGAAGCGCAAGTGCTTGGCATAAATGCTCTAAGTTTTTTCTTTGTATCCTTTCTTTATCTTATTTAATTATTAAAAATGAAGAATAATTATTATCGGTATTGTTTTAAAACTTAAATTAATACAAACAGTTTAAGGTTTGTTTTTTTTTTAATCATCAAATTCAGAAGCCCAAAAGTTTAATTTCAGTATAAATTTGGAATGCACTAAAATACACACATATCATATCTATATTTTCTTTCTACGATGTTTTCTAAAATAGAGAAACTGTATGGAATTGCTAATAAAATCAAAAAACCAAAAAACAGAAAAAACAAAAAATATCAAAAAACCAAGATTGTACTCGATGAAGTTCCATTTCTTTCATGTTCCTACATATTTTGAGTTGATACCAAGAATCATCTTTGAACATTTATTTTAATACTACAGCTACAAATTATTTCAAATATTAGGTAATTATTTTAGTGAATTTAAATATAAAGTATTAATTAAAAATATTTCATATGCTAGTTTATATTCTAATTAACCTGCACTTTTTTTTTTTTTTGTCATGTAGATATGTTCTTTCATAATTTACCTGAAAATTGAAGCTGCAGAAAATTTAAAATGCAGCCGAGGTCAATGTATGATAGTAATATTGATTGTTTGCAACGGTGAGTTCTCAAGGGGAAGGTATTGAAATTATGCGTTTAGGTTTAGGAGTTTAGCTATTATTAATAGCGAGAACAACGGTACAATTGGGTGTCGAATGAAAATATTTCTTTTCTTGTTTCTCTCTTTACCCTATATGCGACCTCTCTCTCTCTCTCCCTAGATTTTTTATTATGTGATTCCCTCCATTTCGGATTGATTCTCTCTTATGTGATTCTCTACTCTCTAAAAGTCTTCAATTCTATATAAGAAAACCTAGAAATCTAAAATAATGGTATCGATTTATGACATGGCAACATGATTTCTTTTAGCGAACCTTAATCATAGGTAAATTAAGATATATGTTAGATTGCCCCATAGTAATATTATCTCGAATTCAAACCATAACTACTTAATTGTTTCTTTTTTTGATATTGAATATCTGTCTCCTCAATAATTCCTTATTTGGCCACAACTCTTTTGGGATGCAATAAGCCTTCAAAAATCTTGTTCGGTATGCGTGTATGGTAGAGCATGCCCCAACAGGAAAACCCATTGGAAACCATATAGAGGAGCTTTTGACTAAACTCAAAATGGTTGAAATAGTTTTCTTATTTATATATCATTATTTGAGTAATATATTTTCCTGGCATTTCATAATTACGAAATTGAGAATTTTCCGATGAATATATAGTATAAGAGTAAATTAAAAGTTTAACGTGGTAGCGATCTAGAAGGTAACCTAAGGAAGTGCTTCTTTTATCAAGTATCGGTGCTTGGTTTGATCCGCATTTCCATCTCCTATAACTAAAGAGTCTCTGTTAAAAAAAAAAAAATCATAACATGGTCAATGTGATTATTTATTGCAAGCAGTTTGTGTCAAACCATGCAACACAATACAACCACAATTGATCCTATTTATTATTATTATTTCTCTTCCAAATTAATTTCATGAATTGCATGTGCCCGAAGGAAAAGGATTTATTTGATTGAGATGAATTAAATGTCAGTCCAATTGGCACACATAAATTGACATTTTTGATGTAGAGATCATAGTCACAGTTAATTAAATATAAGAAGATATATATAAAATGCTACATCACATGAATTTAAAAGAAACATTTCTATTCCGGAAAGGAACCCTCACATCACATGAGAAGCTTTAGCATTTACATTCAAAAATAGATAAATGACAAAGGCATCTCTTCCACAAGTAGAAGATGAGGTAGACTTAAAATGGAAAACTCTTATCTTTTAATTAAAGTTTTAACAAGTACATAAACCCCTTCAATTATTGATTCCTCTAGTTGTATTGCATACTTTTACTATCTCTTTATACTTTTAAACTTTGTTCTCCACTCTAAATTCTTCCACGTTTAAATCCCCTTGATCATCTTCTTTTTGCAAAATACGTTTTCCGCCTCGTGTGATAAATAGGATACTGCCCTATGATTCATTTATCAACAAATCAAGTAAAATGTGAGGCGGAAATAATCGAACTGCAAGTATCAGCAAATATTATTTTAAAATTTATAAAAAAAAATCCATATTTTTCGAAAATTTAATGGCTAAATCTTATATTATATTAAGCTGAAGAATCTAGAGTCAATACATCAAATAGAAAGAGTAGTGGTGGAACAATATCCCACACCCAAAAAATTACATATATTAACATAAAAATATGTTATGAGGACCGGGTCTGGGTTTTTTTTTTTTGTAAAAATCTATCTCCACCGCAACATTATATAAGCAAACGCAGATTTTAGTTGTCCTGTGAAAATCAAATTAAAGGAGGTACCTGTATTTTTTAATTTTGACGGAAGTAACCATACTCATTGGCTACTTTTACTATTTTCATCCTTAAACTTTCCAATATTTTAATTAGGCGGTATTATTTATTTATAATTGTTGAACTATTTTAGACTGTTACGTTTTTCTATTGGTAGGATTGACCGATGATCAAATTGAAGAGCTCATTCTATTGCTAAAGTTTCCTATAATTTTAATAGGTTCAAAGTGTGGGGTAGGTTCGCTTCCAAGTTGTGTAACTCATCTCTACGAATTAATGAATTTGGCTTTCTTTGCCTTGAAAGAAAGAAAAAAAAATCTACTATTTTAACAACTAATCATATGCATGCGTGATGTTGCTTTCATTTTATGGTTAATAACTTGTTTGAACAGCTGTTTTTCTCAAAGAATTTTCGATAAGTTGATTGATTGCGAACTTTCCTACAAATTATTTGGACTGCCTGTAAATGACCTATAAATTTAATTTGTTTGAATTTTAATTGATCAATAATAAGTAAAATGAGTTAAAGTAACTAATCATGAATGTTATAGTGGAGAAAAAATAACTTAATCCTAAATTTCGAACTTATAAATTCTACAAATCGGTGACAAATGTTAATTTTCTTACAATACTAAATTTCTGCTTTAATAATATATGTTGCTTTTTCGTCCATAGATGACTACATTATATCACTTATTTCAATAATACTCTAGGTTCGTCAATGTATATGAGCCATGTATCCTGATATACGAACTATATACCTTAGTATATATTAGTCCATTGTCTCCTTCTTCTACTCTAAAATCGTAGCTACTATTACAATGTCTCTCTTCTCCAATTACAGCAAGCAAAATGGGAAAACCATTAAGAAATAAAATTTTAGAGATGAAAATAGAGAATGAGATCTAAAAAATAGAAAAACAAGAAGAAGAAAAACAAGAAGTTTAATCTGGAGTTGTTTTGCTTGCCGGAGGTGGCGGTAGCAGTGGTGGCGCTAGGGAGGTAGTGGCATATGTGGTTGTTTAGTTTACTGTTTGTTTTGAAGGGGTAGTTTAATGTTTTAGATTTTAGTTTAGGTCAAATAGGTTATTTGCTACATTATTGAAACTTGTACTATTTACTACTAAGTTTCCAAGATGTGCTATTTGCCTCCAACCCCTAAATGAATTATTCTCAAAATGGTGGTTTTAATGGATGCAATTTGGTTACATAAATTTTTGGGTTAATTGTAATTTAATCCTTCTATTTTGGCAAATAAGACAAATTAGTCCTTTGATTTTTAATATTATTTTTTGTCGATCTATTTTGTGACCGTTAGACACTCTAGTCCTTCTATTCGAAAAAACCGTTAAAGTACCGAACTGAACTTTGCCAAATGGAGCAAATTGAATCCAAATGTAATTTTTCGGGCCCTTTTAAAGAAAGGTCAAAAAATGAAGGACTCTCTATCAACTTTGGCAAGGCCTTCATCTTCTTCACAAAAAACGTTAGCTGTCTACCAGTATTCCAACTGCCATATTGAGCCCAATAGAGATTTTGTCATTGCTAGATTAAGACTTTAGTCGTCACAAGACCTCTGGCCATCAATTCTGACTCTAACATGCTAGCTATTGAGCAAAATAATGCCAAAAAAAAAGTAACCTTCACAATTTTTCTAGGTTTTTTGAAAATTGCGATTTCAGATACTACCAAGACTAACCAACTCAAAACAAACCGTACCCCCACCGTTAGTGGTGCTAATGATTGGTCTCGAGTCAGAATAAGGGTCACGAAACTAGATTTTTCAAGTGCATTTTTTGAGACTTTTCTGTTATCGAAGTTGAAATCATAAAACTTTGCATAAAATATTCAATACATTTTGTTTTGTTGAGTAAAATATGCGATTTAACTTTGATTAGCATTTAAATTTCAATGCATTTGTCATTAACAAATATAAATTATATTAATTGATGTATTTTGAAATTGAGAGAACTAAGCTAAGCTCCTTCAGTTTTTAGCTAATATATAATTTGGCCCCTTAGTTTTTGTAAATATACCATTATGTACTTAAGTTTGTATTCTATTATTATGTTAGATCCTTCTATTTTCCCTTCTTTCATCAATCAAAGCTTAAAAAATCAATAAAAATTTTGAAATAATATGAAAATGCCCCTTAATTAGAAAAAAGAGAGAATTACTTTCAAGTTCTCCATTTTGGTTAAATATGTTATCACGTTGCTAATTTTTCATTCTGGTATACTATTGCCATAAAACTTTACCCATTTGCCGACCATTGCTATCATATCATCATTCGACTTCTCGCTCACAGAATCCTTCGTCTTTCTATCATTGATGTTGAATGTGTGCTATTGCTTTCTGGGTGACGAGCATTGATGGTTGTTCTGTTGATGGAATGTTGGTGTTGGTGATGGTGGTGGAGGTACTAGTAGAGTGTTGATGTCAGAGTCTATGGTTCCTTCTAGTAATATTTTGTTTTAACATTTTTCGTTTATCATTTTATAATTTTTTGTAACATTTGGACGAAAAAATCCAGTAGTCTAACAAAATTAAGATCTAACGATATATTTATAAAAATGAGTGGACTAAATTGTATATTAACAAAAAAAGGAAGGACTTGAAATTAATCCTCCATTTTTAAATGAGGGTAATTTCGTACTGAAAGTTTGAACAAAATTACCACTTCATAATTTAACAGTATAAAAATTTAACGACCTAACAGTAGTTTTTACAGGAATTAAGGAATGCAGAATAAAAATTTAGCAACCTAACAGTAGTTTTTACAGGAACTAAGGAGTCCAATTATATATATATATTAAAAAAAAAAAAAGAGTGATCCAGCCATAATTCTCTCACAAAGTTACATCAATCTTTAAAATTTTTGGTTATATTGAAATAATTAAACAATAAAAAATTAATATTTGGTAATTTTTGTAATTAAAGCATCACAAATATAAAAGCGAATTGTTCCTATCCATTTACCACATCATAAAATAGAAAGATTTTTTCAAAAATTATTTTCAATGCAAATATTTATCTGATCGTCAAATTGACATATCAATAGATAATATTTACATATCATCTATTTTTAAAAGGTCTATTAGACAATGTTTATATTATGTGAATTATTGTACGTTAAATTATGGATCCAAAAATAAAGAAAAAAAAAATATATACATATATATAAGATATTGCATTAGAGAATTTTTTGAAGATTAACCTAAATATTCAGTTATATAATCATTCACACCTTCTATTTTACGTGTGACATTAGCTACATTATACTCTTACAGCTTTACATTATTGGAAAAGTCGTTACAGCGTGTCTCTTTTGTATACATATTTATAATTATGAATTAACTTTAAAAAAGAGAAAGAGTGAAAAAACTAATTAAGGATGTTTAGAATTTCCAGTGGGAGACCATATATGAGTTTGTGCAGGGTGTTGAACTCAAGACGTAGACACACCACTCCCTTAGGGTTTAAGACAATGTCATTATGCCATTGGTTTATACATCTTGTCATTTTGACCACTTGATGTGGAAATCAGCGATTGCAGTTTAACTAAATTCAGATTTTCAATTAATAGTTATAGTTTTCTTTTATTGTAATATACTGTATAATTTTCATTCATACAATTCATTGATTAGGGTTTTAATTTCTATTCATAAGTATGATGATGCTGCTCTATAATAACATTTACAGTGCTCAATTCGTTGAGCTCTATCTTAATTTAAGGGATCTATAGAATAATTGAAATTGGGGTTAAAACTTGAATTCATTTTATATATGCACTAAAAAAATTGAGATAGTGCTTAATAAAGTGAGATTCAAGACACCTTGAAAAAAAAACCTCTTTTAATTTTATAATATTTTATATAATTAAATATCAGTATATTATGTTGTTGTTTCTCCTTTCTTAGAAAGGTTCTGGATTTGGTTAAAAAAAAGAAAGGTTCTGGATTTTCCTTTTTCTCGTGTATCTTTAGTATATTATTGAGGATGGTTTTTTCCTGTGTTGTTGTCGTCGTAGTATGAAAATTTTGCGACTTCTGCAACTTGTGAGTTGTTCCGAGCCTACAATTTGTATGTTTGTAGTGTATTTTTAATGACATATATCTTTGAAAAGAATGCGATTAAAATATTTTAGGACTACCATGGGTTAAAATTGAGATTAAGACTCACTTTTAGTGAAAAGAATCTCAATGTTTTTATTAATTTTAATTTAGTTTATGTGACATACTTTTCACAAATTAAAATTTAACATCTCAAACATTAATGACGTTCTAATTCACGGGTATGAAGAAACAAAAGCATTGTTTCTGGTTTTAAGGAAAAAATTGCAGGATCAGTGTCCGTCCGACAAAGCACTCAGCTTTAGACGAAAACTTGCCAGATAAAGCTTAAAGCTTAAATATTTTCTTCTAAACCAATTAAGAAACTCAATGATTATTTGTTTAGTTGTGAAAAATTATCTAATAATATATTTTGTTGAGTCAATCACGTTTCTTAGTAAAATGAATCTGGAAATTAACAGTAAATAATGGAATGAATCATTGCTCTTCGGAACCCACAAATTTCTTACATTATGAATGTGACAAACTAAAGTCTCGAGTGTTACACCAATAATAATCTTCCTTTTGGTCTCTCTTCTTCCTTAGCTTATAGCTTAGCTAGCTACCTATGTACTGTAAATAAAAAAATAAAAAGATTTTCAATATAAATATCTAAATGACTTATATATATACACACAGTTGTTGGTGGGATATAAAGAAATAGGACCCACTTTGTACTTGCATGATCATGCCTATTTGATTTGCTTCTTTCTTGATTGATGGTTAAAAGGGGCAAAAAAAAATTCCACCTTTGAATAACTTCGACGGTTCAACCCCTCTTTTTAACTCTTTTTATTATTAAAGGACCCGATGGTTTAAACCCAACATAGAGTCTCAAGTTTGATCCGTGAAAATGTAGTACCTAAGGACTAAAGGTGCTGAAGTTAATAGTTCTTGTCATGTCTCATTTTGAATTAGTCTGAAATAATTGAATAAATTTAAATATAGTCATGATCTTGGATACTGTGTGAAAAATTAAAAAAAAAAGAACTTGATCATCTATCAATGGACCTAAAACTTAATTTTTAAAATGAGGATGACTTGAAAGCAGATTTATTAAAACTTTGAGGATATTAAAGAAAATTTTCCTATTACTAAACTGAATTTTTTTACGAACCAACCCAATAATTAAGTAATTAGTTTTTCTTTGCCAAATAGTTAAGTAATAGTAGTAGTAGTATTATATGAATTAGCTAGTACAATAAGCTAGTCTTTTCTATAGAGTATGACCCATTAATTTGAAGAATTTGTTTGCCACATTTGCAGGCTTAAAACACATTGCACCTGTAACATGACCAATCCCATCTAAAGGAAAATTCCATCTTATTTTTATTTGTATATATATTTTTTTTGGCAAATTTTATTTTATTTTTATTTGTGTATATAAAGGAAACAACATGTGGAGAAAAACTCCAATTTCAAGCTTCTCCTTTTCTCTTCTACATTTTCTTTCCCTCTATAAATCTCTCTATTCCATAAAAACCAAAAACTTCCATAGCAGTAAGTAAGCATTGATGCAGAGCACGAGAGCACCTATGGCTAAAAATAATAATTCTAGTGAAGAAGAAAGTGAGCTACGAAGAGGTCCATGGACTCTTGAAGAAGATACTTTGCTCACTCATTACATTGCTCGCCATGGCGAAGGTCGTTGGAATATGTTAGCAAAATATGCAGGTAATTAATCAATTCATTCATTCATGCATAATCAATGGACTAATATAAAGCACAATTAATTAATAATAATGGAATTTTCAGGGCTGAAGAGAACTGGAAAGAGTTGCAGATTAAGATGGCTGAATTATCTAAAGCCTGACATTAAGCGTGGCAACCTTACTCCTCAAGAACAGCTCTTGATTCTTGAATTGCACTCCAAGTGGGGCAACAGGTAATTATTCTTAATTATACTAATTAAGTTGGTAACAAATTAAATTGAAGATTCTAATGTATTTGTGTTTAGGTGGTCAAAAATTGCACAGCATCTCCCCGGAAGAACAGACAATGAAATCAAAAATTACTGGAGAACAAGAGTGCAAAGGCAGGCTCGTCAACTCAACATTGAATCTAACAGCAAGAGGTTTATTGATGCTGTGAGATGTTTTTGGATGCCAAGGTTGCTCCAAAAAGTAGAACAAGCCAATTCATGTTCTTTCCCTCCCCTGCAACAACAAGGTTTAGAAACCAATGATAATGATCTCTCTTCTTCCGCTACTTTCACATTACCTGATTATAATAATAATTCTGTATCAGAATCATTTCCTCAGCAATACCCAATTCTAGAAAATGAATATTATTCGAGTTCCAGCCCTGCAACTGCTAATAATTCTTCTTCCTTGGTTGTACCTGAAATTCATGAAAATGAAAACAGAGCAAGTCCTGCTTCTCTTCTCGATGAAAATGTGTACAACAATCCAATTATGAACCAGAATTACTATGACATGGAAGGATTCAATTCAATGCCTGAAATTTGCACTTTTGATGATTCAGCAAAGGAATGCCAGATGGCTGAACCTAATTGGATGATGGATGATGGCATGGCAGACCCTTTTTGGAACATTGACGATATATGGCAGTTTAGACTTTAGACTATAGAGAAGAAGAAGAAGAAGAAGAAGAAGAATCATCATCTATCTATCTGTAGTAGTAGTAGCTGTAGTGAATTATTAGTTATGTATGTATGTATGTATGTATACCATATATGATATATGATCTATGCTTTAGGGTGGCTCTGTTATTAAGGTTAGGGTCCATAAAACACATGTTATATGTAATAGTAATATACATCAATATTTATTCCCACATGAAACTAGGATTTTATTTGTTGTGCAATGTAACTCATCCTATATCTTTTATCTGTATGGACTTTGATTTTGTAATTTATTAGAACAATCTAAATATATGGTAACTTATAGTATTTGTAACTTAGTCTAATTGATTTTGATGGCTTCTTTTGTCTCTAATTTCTTGATTTTTCATATCATCCCATACATTTATAAACAAAAAAACAAGAGATCAAATAAATCATGCTAATTCTGATAATGATCATAAGTTATCAACTTTTATGTTGACCTTTCTACATTGGTATTGAGGCTGCTAACATACATTTTTTTGAAATAAAAAAATCAAGTATATTAGATTATATCTAATCAGCCCTAAAATTAAGAAAAGGCTATAATTTTTTTTTTTTTCAAATTTGTACAGTTGATCGTCTGTACTAAGTGTCGAGATCAATTTCAATGAACCAAAGTTTACAGAATTTGACTCTGTATTATAAATTAAATATAAAATAATTGATACCATTGAATTTATAGTCATATGAAATTTATAATACAGAGTCAATTTCTGTAAACTGCAATTCACTGAAATTGATCTATCTCAAGACTCAGTATATACAATTTATCGTACGAATCGAAAAAAAATAAAATAAAATAAAAAATAGGCATATTTGAACTTCTCGATCGAGACATGTAGCCCTGCCCGAAAGAAAATATGTAAAGAATTAATAATGGAAGCAATAATATGTTACTAATTTCTATTGTATTTCTCACTTCATTTTTCTCCAATTTATTTTCTGAAAAAAAAATAAGGGTACTTGAGCTATAGGGCTATAGGATATAGTAGTAGTAACTGATAAAAAATAGGAGAAGATTAGAAAGGTTGCAGTCAGTTGAATGAAATGATGGATGGAAGTGACTACACATAGGATTAGAGGTGGTGTCATATCTTTCACTTTCTAAAATTTTAATTTTTCAGGGTAAAGATTAAAAAGAAAGAAGCCCTTCTTCTTCCACATCATTTCACATAAAAGATGTTGAGTGCAATTTCCCTGTAAGTATATCAAATAATAGTAGTTGCTAAAACTTTTACAATCATCATCTTAAGCATATGGAGATCAAAATGTGATTTTATTGAGTGGTGGAGATGAAATAAAAATAATTGCTTTTTTTTTTTTTGTTTTAATATATTCCACAAGATAAAGCATTAGTAAAACAAGCCTTTTGCAAAAAAAAAATAGTATAGTACTCCACCATGTTATATATTTCTCAAATTGAAAGCGACATTATATATAATATTGACATGTTATGAATTACCATTTATATGAGTTGCATGTTCTGTAAATAAATGTGGATTTTTGTTATATTAGCTATTTTGAAAGAAGATGATTTCAATATATAGCACATGTTTTAGTTTTAGCCGCCTAGTTTTTTTTTTTTTCTTTGACTTTTTGCAACAAAAGATGGACATCATTACTAATATATCCAAATAGGAATATTTTACCATTGCTATATTGGAGCCGTGACTTATGCGAGTTTAATACGTGGCGGTGACAGTCATTTAAAGTTTCTGATTTGAAGTTTCTGGTTTTAAAGAGAGAATTTCGGTAAAAATTTTCTAATTTGAAAATAAATTGATAAGGTGATATTAAGTGACACAAGTGTGCCAATGGACATCATTAATATGTTATTCACTTCTGTTTCTCATTTGTTCAAACTTTTGTATAATTCAACATAAGAACTCCAAATGTAATTAAGAGCAAAAAATGAACAACTAAAACTAAAATCAAATAAAATTAAACAGCATCATAAGACCTTAACATTAAAAAAAAAAAAAAAGGTGAATGTATATTTTGCCCCCAATCTTTGGCCAAATAGCTAATTAGCTCCCTAATATTGTAAAATCGAGAAATCTTAATCCTTTTCTACAATGAAACTGAGGAAGTTAATCATAAACTCTGTTGAACGAGTCAAAAGCTCAGCAAAGTAAATAATACATTGTTTTATTAATAAAATATTTGAGTTGAAAAAATAAAATCAGAAAAAATAAAAAATAGCAATTACCACCGCCTCTTCTCTTTCTCCCCTCCCTTTCAGTAGCCTTTAGGGTTCATTACCTATCAACCTCTTCTTGTTCTTGTTGTCCTTCATCTTTTCTTTCCACCAGAACCGGCTTACTGCCTACATTCATAACTGAAAACCCATATATTCGCAGAAAAAATGCAATATAGATTCTGTAACTTTCCAGAAAATCTCAATTCGAAAAATTAGCAACCAAATCATTCAAACTTTACATCAAAATAAAGCTTATAACAAGAGGATTGAGAATATACCCTCAAACTTAACGAAAAATTGCCGAAAGACGTCGGAAAAAGCTTTGAAAGCTATTGGTAAACAGTGGCAGAATAGTACCCGAGAGCTTCCATCCTCGTGTATGGTCGACTCCGGTGGAGTCTCGCCACCGTGCCAGTACCATTGAGCTCACTAGAGGAAGGGCTTTGCGGTGGTAGGCGTGTCTCGATGATCGGACCAGAGGTGAGGATGCTATCGTCATCTGAAGCCATTAAGTCCTCTTTTCTCTTTTCTCTCCCTTTGCTCTCAATTTTGCCTCTTTCTAATATTTTTTCAAAATCTCAATTGAGAAATTAGGTTTCTGAAAAAGAGAAAAGAAGAAGTGGTGGTGCAGAGTTGGAGATGAAGAAGGATAGAGAAGAAGAGAAAAGACGAGGTGGTGGTGCAGCAGTGGAGATAAAGAATAGAGAAGAAGAGAAGAGGTGGTGGTGCGGCGGTGGAAATGAAGGACAGAAAAGAAGGATAGTAACATATTTAGGCAAAATAATAATAATAATATTTAATTATTTCTTTGCCACTTGTCGGCGTATGTATAACATGTACAAAGATAAGTCTGGTCATGCCTTTGTAGAATAAAAAAGTCTCAATTTTGCAACGTTATAAAGTAAATCTGCTCCCCGTAAAAGTATGAAAGCCAAATAATTTTTTGGCCAAGGATTAGGAAGCAAAATATACATTAACCCTAAAAAAAAAAAAATTTAATTTGATTTATAGATTAGACTTATCAATATATGTCAACCTTTCCCAAATAACTCACATTTGTAAAAAAAACCATATACAAATTAAGCACGAGTTAAGAAGATTTTATTGGTATATAATAATGATTATTTGTAATTAAAGAATTGGGAAAGTACAAAAATTGAATTAAAAGTGTCTAATCTTTGGTGGTCTCAACAATCAACATCTATTAGTAAATAAAACTGTGTAAGTTGAAAAGGGGAAATATTAAAAAAATAAATAAATGGAATAAACAGAAGCATCCACTCTTTACACTACAAAATTGTTACTATTGAGAGAAAGACTGTCGGTTTTCTTAGCATTCAACTCTTTCTTGTGGCTATTAATCCTTGACTATTCTTATTATTAACTTCCTATATTTTTAGGTAAGGATGTGATTCCATTTCTTACACCATAAGTATGCTTCTTTCATACGTGGGATTCAATTTTCTTTTCATTTAATCTAATTAATTACTCACTTCAAATAATTTATATTTAATGTGTTCAACGTTTAACTATTTATATAGTTACTTTTTTTTGTTATAAAACACCAAAACCAACCAGATATTTGATTAAATAGCTAAAAATTAAGGAAAATTTTTTAAATCACAATCACACACATGGCCTTAATGTAAACAAATAAATTGCGTTACTGATCAAAGTTGGGAATTTTGTGGGGATGTATAGCCAAGGATCTAGGAAGAGGAAGAGGAAGAGGAAGAGGAAGAATATTTAAAAGTTTTAAAAAAGACATAATCATATCATTCTATACTAAAAGCTGCTACGCGATCATTTCGAATTCCAGTACAACTGACCCACCTTTTTTTGTTTTCTTCTCTTTTTCTTGGATTATGCTAATTTCTTTTTAAGTACAATATTTTATTTTCTGCTGCTTGTAATCATAAGTTGATCATTGTTTTGTTGAACTAAAATAATCTGGCACTAACCAACTCTAGTTAGTTTAAATGACGTCTTTAAAAAAAAAAGATTGGAGTTATTCGAAAACCGGATGGAATTTTTTTTTTTTTAAATTCAATTGAAGTAATGAAATTAAAAATTGATAGATGTAGGTAAGGATGGGAAAGTACAAAGAATAAAATGGGAAAGATGATGCAATCATATGATATTATGCTTAGTAGTTAGTGGTATACACACACTTATTTATGGTCCCAAGCACTTAAATATAAGTATCTTATTCTTAAGCTGCCTCCCTTATTATTCTTCTTCTTCTTAGCGCCAGCCCTGGGCAGGGGCCCGCTCATGGTCATAAATTTTTTTTGTAAAATATGAGATTAAGAGTAAACTTTTGTCAAACAAGGACTTTGACAATTTTTAATTAATTCTATAAAATCCGGTTAAGTTGAATTTTTAGTATGTTATTTATATATATGTTTAGTATTTGTAAAAAATATTTTAGAACAATTTTAGAGTTTCAGAATATTTTTATAGGTGTAAAATATTATTTTTCAAACTGCTATCAATTGAATATTTTGGCTGGACCAATTTGATTGCACAATTATTTTGAGGGACTTATTGGTCTCTATTTGAGTTAAAATTTTATAGGAATTATGTTTTAATAGTGTAGTTTATTCTATAAAATTTTCAAAATTTTGGTCCTCAAGAATTATTTTATGTGAATTTTTAAAATAGAGGCTTTTGTATAAATTTTGAAGGTTTCATCTCCAAATTTTGTAAATTTACTTTTATATTAATATTAATCTGAAATTTGGTTTAATTAAGATTTTAAATAAATATATTTTAAAATATTTATTTCATGTATTATTGTCATGTATAACAAATTATTTTCCGTTATGTCAAGTTACTTGTGATGTGCTACTTGCCGCTAATTAATATTTTATAATGTTATTAATTGATTTTGATTATTACTAAAGTGACTAATGATTTTTTTGAGAAATTGTGAATTTAAATTTTGGAACTTGTAAGATAAATGCTTACTTGCTTAGGTAGAGAATAATATTCCCTTTTTAAGGTACTATTGTTCTTTTCTACTTCTATATTAGTTGTGGTGTCATATAATGTTGCCTAAATACTTAGCTTATGATATTTTTGGATTTTTACTTGATTCTATGAAGTTGAAGTCATTAGATGAAAATCAATTAAAAGAATGTTGTGATAATTTTAAGACTACTTTTTCTCATTATAATTTGTATGATGCAAATGATTTTTTTTTTTGAAATAAAAGTGTTGCAAAGGACTTTGCCAAATATGTTAGTGTCATTACTCGAGATTCTTGAGTTTGTCAAAGCTGCAGGTTGCTATTCAAATGTTTCAATTGCTTATCGAATCCTATTAACAATGCATGTAATGGTAGGATCTGCAGAAAAAGTCTTTTAAAGTTGAAATTGTTGAAAAATTATTTGAGGTCAATAATACCATAAAAAAGAATGAATGTGATTGCTATGTTATGTATTGAGAAAAATATGTTGAAAAACATTTATATTAATACAATCATCAATGATTTTACATTAAGAAATTAATATTTTTTATAAACATTTTATGCTTAAATATATTTTTAATATGTTTTAGATTGTAATAAATTACTATTTTTGATTTAATAAAAAATTTGAGACTTAATTTTATATTACATATTTTTTAAATGAATTAGGAGCCTATTTTTTATAACATACACATGTCTAAAAATTTACAGAAACGGGCATGCTTCTTCTAAAATCTTCCCTTTCCACAGTAAAATCAGCTTATCTTCGGGGGGAAAAACAAGAGTTGGAGGTGATCATGTGAGATAAAGAAAAATGCTAAGATACTCATCATTTCAAGATTTCCATCAAATCACACTCCTTTCACTATCAACTATAAAGCGTGAAGAGACTAAACTCTCATGAATCATGATAGACGACCCCTTTGTATCCAAGACTGGCAAGAGTTCCTGACCTCCCTTATTGGTCCTTTATGCCCTTAAATTCTAGGGCCACTTGGCTATCTCTCTCTTCCAACGCAAAACTAAAAACTATAAAGAGAAGAAAAAATGGAAAATTCAAGCTCATATGGTTCATGAACTAAGGCCTTTTCAACGATGGTAGGTCCAATGAAGTGAAAGCCACCTTGTCAATTTGCTTAAAACAACCATTTGTCCTCTAAATAACCCTCTTAATATATGCTTCCTCAATAGGTTTTGGATAAGAATATACCCACCAAAATTTTAACTACCTTCCCCCTTGATGGCCCCCTTTCTCAAGTCTAATCATTACCTTAACTCGCATATATCAAAATCTTAACAATCGTACTTACTGAGAAAAACAAATAGTAATACTAACTAGGTAATTAATTCATCTTTTAGGACATCTTATAAGATTACTAATGCAAACGCAAACACTCAATATAAGGTGGTATTAGAGTTTTAATCCCTCTTAACAACCGGTTAGCTTAGCGAAATGAGAAGCTAGACCCTTAAGCAATATTCAAGTTCGAAAATTGACATTGTAAATAGAGAAAATTGAATTAGAAGGGTCACCTCCTCCAATAAATATGTGCATTACGCAAATTTTGTGTATTACGTAGTTGGATGTAAACCGGGTTGGAATTCCAACCAATATAGAAATTTTGAATTCAAATCTTAGAATACTAGTTAAAACAGTTAACATCATCATTTGGATGGACCCAAGGGGTTTGGTATGAATTTTGAAGAAGCATGTGTTTCCACAGTTTATTGGTATATTGTAGACCTGCAACCTTAACAGCTCAGAATTAACCATAAAACTTATCTGGACCAAATTAATCATTCAGGGGAAACCCAAGTCAATAAAACATTTGATGAAACAGTAATGAATAAGAGCATCAAAGGAGGGAGAAGGAGAAGTTTGAACATTTTGAAAGGGAAGTCAAGTTTAATTGTGGTCCATCACATGAAAAATGGATCAAATCAACAAATTAAATCAACTTCTTAAACAATTTCGACATCACTATCCAATCAACATCTCAAACTAAAGCTACAGGCTATTGCTTCAAGTTGAAGCACTAAAAAAATATGAAAAACAAAGAATCGTTATAAACATGTTTAATATGAAATGCTACTGGTAATAATAATAATTCAGTTTCTCATCCAAATTAGCTGGCAAATCTCACCAGCCAACTCAAGTAAAAAGGATCTTATTTTTCACCAAATTTCGAGCTCAAAAGTGTAGTTATTTTCCCTCTAAACGATAACACCCTGGACTCTTTTATGCGCCCGCCAAACAATTATTGCACCGCGTAACAAAATTTAATTTTAGCAATTTTATTATCCCACTGGTCCAATTTTTTAATTTTAGCAACAATCAGAGACTCCAGAGAAATCTTATGTTTGATGAATCATAACAAAATTTAATATTAACATAAATGTAACGCGGAAATTATTTAACAAAACTTAATATTTAACATAAACGTAACAAATTATTTCCACTTGCATTTCAATAACCTGACATTCAAAATATCGGTACATATATATATATATATGCATGCTACCCTTTCAAATATCTGATAATGATATAGTACAAAATTGGGCATACCACCATGGTATTACTAACAAGAAATGCAAAATTAACTGGATTTTCAGGTTAAGTTGTTGAAATGCCAGTACGGCTATTTTAGTATATATACATACACAGTTAACGAATGAAAAACAACTCTTTCCATCCTAATTCTGCTTTCGTGGACAACCTACTTCCCACTCGTCCCATAGTTATCTGGTGATGTCAGAGTGCGATTAAAGACTAGTTTATCAGGAGTCGAGTCCTTGTCCCACAACAAAATATCCTGATTTACAGATGCAGAAATGGATTATTAGATGGCACTGGAAAACATGTCAAATGCAGTCATGATGTGGATGAGCTTGCCATAACTCTAGTGGAGAGCATCGAGGATAAAACTATGGTTCTAAAAGTAAAATATTTAATTTTATATGAATAGAATATATATGCAGCTGGAATTGTCATTTCCTTTCGAGTTTAAGTGTTTATGGACAATATGCACGATTAAAAATGGGTTCTGAAATATTACCAAGACATTCAAACTAGAAGCTTTCCCCAACTGCTGCATTTTTCAGACGGTACAGCATATTGCATTAGGCATCACCACCTTAGACTCTGGATTCATATCAGCGAGCCAGTCCTCGAGCTCAGCAGGATTCTGATGCAATCAACAATTGCAAAAATTACAAGACACCCTATTAACATTTGCAAGAGAAAGAGGAGGAACTTGCAATCTATATATATATATCCAGGGGAAGGTTCAGCTACCCAGTGTAGAACACCCTGCAGAAGGATAAATGATTACAGGAACGTACCAACAACCAGAAATCCAACTCTCCAAAGAATCATTTCCCATTTAGCAACTAAAGCATAGAAGAAGATTCAAACCAATGGGAGAAGAGAAGAGGGAGGACCTTCGGCTTTGTCTTTTTGGAAGGATCATATTCAGCCCAAATCTCAATAACAGTCTCATTATCATCAGCTAAAACTACATCCGTGCACTTTATAGGGAAAGCATACCTGCATTGAAGCAATACAAAAATTACTTAATCATATAATAAAAGGATTGTTGTACTATTGCAACACTTCATGTAAAAAAAAATATATATGATTCTAATCTGAGACCAAAATTAACATATTATCTTAATTTGATTTTATTGGACTTAAACTGTATGAATGAAGTTTAATACATTTTGTAATTCATTAAATTATGAATGCGGATGAGAACTAATTTGCGCAGTGAAGCCACTACTTTTACAGACATTTCAAATTCAAACTCAAAACTTTTTTTATCAACATCAACAAATTGCCCTCTATTCATCAGCCTGACAAATAAAAAAAAGTATCAAAATCAATCTCACTTCATTCCAAATCCACGGTTCAAAAGTCAAAACGCAAAATAAGAGAATTTATGTATGTACCTGAGCAGAACAGATTTCCCCGGTGCAAGCCCATAGTAGTCTTTAGAATCCTTCATTCAAAAATCAGTGTGTTCTATGTATACAACATTAGAAAACAGAACCTAAAGGATGACAAAAAAAAGCATTAAAGGCTTAAAACACATGATGGTATATAATTGTGAACACTAGATATAAAATTCAACCCAAAAATCATACATAGATAAAAAACATCATTGCATACCCAAGCTGTGAAAGGGATTTAAACAAATCATAAGCAATACCATGCAACTCAAGTATATTGGGAACATAAAACCAAGCCAACCGAAGCCAGATCAGGCACTTCAAAGGTAAAATAAGGGCTATAGATCATAGATTTGAGCCACATTTTTATTTTTATTTTTTTTTTCCAAAAAAAAAAGGCACAAACAATAAAATAAATAAATAGAGACAAGCCCTGCTTCCAATCCTGACATTTTGTAAGGAAATATGGAGTTATCTTTAACTGAACCAAAAAAAAAAAATTGAAAGTCCAAATCTACATTTTTGCACCCTCTTTCTCATCCTCACTATGTTATCATCTTGTACTCTTCAATTCTCCTTTTTGTCCTCTTAGAAAAGTGCAATAGAGAGAATATACTATCTAACTTCTCAAGGAAAGACTTCACTTCAATGATCTAATGTAAATTCTAACAATATGAAAACATTAAGAATTATACTGTCTACTCTCAGGAAGCCCTATAATCTTTTTTTAATTACAAAGCTAAGTATTAGCAAGTGCTGCAGAAATGCAGACTAATTTTAGCTCAACAATTGGTTAGGATTTGGGATAATTGAATCCCTAATTTCTGATTTAGAAATTAGAGTTTTGAGAATCAAAGAAAAAGAATGGAGAAGAAAAAGAGATAATAATCAATTCTCATTTATTCTCCCAAGAAATAAACCCTAGTAACATATACGTGCTATGCTGGGTGGGATGTGTGTATACAGCAAGTGATGCCACCTACGTCCAACCACTAATATAAGTACAACTTATCATAAAGGCTAATTACTTAAGAAATACAGAACTTGAAAAAAAACTACACCAATTACTTAAGAAATACAGAACTTGAAAAGAAACTACACCTAAGTTCAGACACAATTTCAAAACAGTGGTGACAATAATGACTTCATAACCATAGATGTTGCATCATCCACAGTATGTGTTGGCAATAGACCATAGTTATTAGCAGCACATACTCATAGGCACAATGGCGTAACACAGTCCTTGGGCTATAGCACAAACATGTGAACAAAATAACAATAAATAACAAACCGGCATAACCTAAAATAAATCATGTAAGAAGAAACAACGCATAAAAGTTGAAATTGACAAACGACGATAATGTGAGGACATTAAAGTACAAACTACTAATAATACAACTAATTGTTCAACCAAATAAATACTATCAATCAACAAACGTCATCGGACATCATTGAAGTAAATGGCATCATCCCAGTAATCTAAAGACTCCTCATCAATGTCGTCATCATCATTCTCAATATGTTAACACTCTTCCACTTCCAATCCCTATCCCTCTTCGTTCTCCATCTTCTTCATCGTTATCTTTAAGTGTTAAAGATGAACCAGTGAGGACATTCAGCCTAGCATATATATTAGCTTTTCCCTTTGATAAAATACTAGAAGTCTAGAAGCTATAGTAGATTTGGTATTTTACCCTTTTGATGATCTAGTAAGATTCAGGTTCACTTCTTTTTCTTATTTCTTCTACTCTTTTGCTCTTCAGTTGTTCCTCTCTGCTGGCCTACCGCATTTTTATTTCAACCCAATTTCCCCTTTTCTGACCAAAGAGGACTTTTATTTATCTTATGGCTTTTTTATTTTTTTCAAAGAAAAAAAAGGGTCTACTGCTCTATCCTTTCTGAAGTGCACTATAACACTGATATGCACTATGGGATATGGCGCAGATAGCACACACTACAGGCTGTTTGCAAGTCTATGAAGGGAAATAGCAATAGTTGGTGAGCTACATGCGCTACGCACTATACCACGGTAATAATAATGCAGGAGAAAATGATTTTGAAGGTAAACTGAGGACATGGCTCAAAATGTAGAAACATTCAAATTCTGATTTCAACCAGAAATATATTCACCTTGTAAAAAGAAGACAAGTCCTCGGATTCAGCATCAGGCCATTTCTTCGCATCAAGATCCATAACTGAACCAGATTCTAGGTTGGTGATTACCACCTAAGAATTGCACAAAATTTGAATTGAGTTGGAAGACAGCACTTTGCTTGAATTTTCTGAAAAATACACAAATATTAAATGCAGACCTTTAGAGGATGCAGGAGCCCTTCTCGTATATGATATTCAAGGCGATCCAACCGTATCAAACTACCATCACTGCAGCATAATGTACAGAAAATATATATATACATCCAATTATTCATCAAAAGGGCCAATATAGTAATCAAGTATGTCCAAAAAGAAAACCTTATAGTGATTCCAACTCCTCGGACAAAAGCATTTATTGCACTTGAAGTTACACCTCCTCGCCTTTAACCAGCTAGTGTCATAAGACGAGGGTTATCCCAGCCAACAACATAATTCTTCGTGACCAAGAAATTTAACTGTGCAACACAGCATGCACAGCAGCAATAAGATTAACCACAAAAAAGAAGGATAAGCACAAACTTCATGGTATCAAAACAAGAGTGAAAACATATTTCCATACTTACGCTTCAACATCACTGTACACATAAGGCTGATAGATGTTCAATGCATGCAACCAGTAATATGAAGCTCGTTTTGTCTCAAATTCCAGTGTACACAGCTGCAAAAAAAATATATATATATAAGAAGAAATATTGAACCAGAGAAATGGAACAAAATCCAAAATAATTAATGCTAGAAGGTAAATGTAGTAATGTAGAGAATTCATATAATCATCTAGGTTTAAAAGCATGAGCTGTAAATATAGACCCTCACAGATGACATAAGAATTCAAGCTAACATTCATTATTGAAATTTGAAGGCATATCAAACGAATGGAAACCTTAACTTCTCATAAATTGGAAAATAATTGCCCAACTTATCAGCAGGTTTGAACTATCAGCAATTCCTAAAACATCAAGGTCAATTTGCTGACCCTTAATGCAAAGTAATTGTGAAAAGTAACGTTGTATGAATTTCTTTGTAACGTTACAAAGAAATTCATGCAACATAATCACAATTACATTACATTACAGCATACAAAATATTGTGTAAGTTATGAAAGGAAACTTTAACTTCTCAGAAGTTAGGGAATTATTAAACTCATTAACTATCAAGCCATTCCTAAAACACCAAGGGAAACTGGGTAAACCATAATACAATGTAATGTACTGTAGTCACTAAGATTATATGAATTTCTTTAGAATGTTACAAAGACAATCATGTAACGCGGTCACAATTACATTGCATTACAGTGTAACAAATATTGCACAAGTTCTGCCGGATCATCTCCCCAGCTACAACCTACATCAAAAAAATAACAAAAAAAATCAAGTACAACTTATACCAAGTTCTAGGCCACAGTTCTTAGCCTTAACAAGAAAAAAAGCAAGTACATAATGTTGAAACATTCCAGAGATGCCATGTAAGCGGACAAATTTACCATTATGCTATGCTTGAAGGACATCAAAAATCCTAACAGAAGAATCACTAACAAAAACAAAGCATGAGCAAGGAAAGATGCTAATGCAGTTTTATAGGATTCAGAGAAATTACAGAATGGTGGATGTGTTTACAACCAGGATGTTATAACGCCCTAGTCTCTAAGAAGGAAATATGAAGGTCAATTTATGCACATTTGCCATGCATGAATGCCTTAAAAATTGCTGGCTGAAGCACCTGCAATTTTTCAAAAAAGAAAGGTAGAATGTTGAATTGCGAAAAGTTAGTATGTGTTTGTGTAAAGAACGCCTGCTACGGCTCTTCTTCAAATCAGTATCAATAAGAGAACCATGCCATGCTGAGAAAATAGATATTTAAGAAGGTTATGATTATCAATCATGTGAACAAAAAGCTGCTCTTTATGGGATTATTCTTCAACAGTTTCTCTGAATAATTTTATTATTCTCAACAAGCATAAGAAACTACCGTTCCTGTACAGGATGGAACCACAACAGGAGAAGGTGGAGATAGTCTTATATCCCAGTTCTAGTCTTACATGGCAGGAAAGCCTTTTCTGAACAAAGAAGATTTAGGTATAAAAGGAATCATCAGGACATAAAGATTCTAGTGTTTTTTGAGAGATCAAAGGTGCAGTGTGAGAAAATCTGATTCTTTTTCAAAGAGACCTCTTTGATTTTAGAGAATGGAATTTCCCTCATATTATTCCTCCTCTCTGACAAGCTGTATGAGCAGTATTTCCAAAATTGGTAATTTACTGAAGGGACCCCCTCAGGTAAGAAAGCATGCACAGTCAGGAAATAACTTGAATCTTCATTTGAGTTGACAGAGATGCAAGTTCCCTAAGTTAAATATTGAGACAGCTACCTGTATAGTAATCCAAAAATAGAACAGAGGAAAACTAAACAGTATAATATTACCGAATGAGTGATATTCTCAGGAGAATCCACAATGCAGTGAGCATAATCATAACTTGGATAGATGCACCACTGGTCTCCTGCATGTGGATGAGGAGTAAACTGAACAAGAGAGTGAAATTATTAATATGAAAAACTATAGAAGGTAAAATAATTACTGACGATTATCTGACAACACTTGCCTTGATTCTATAAGCAATGAGGTCATACATAGTAAAATTATCACTCTGCATGTCTTGCTTCATTCTGACTGTTGCCTTGCCTTCTTCAATCATGCCCATTAAATCTCATAAAAAAGTTTCCAAGACTCAACAATTGGTCTGCCCCTCCAAGGACTGTTCTTTTTTTTTTTTTTCTCTGTACTCTTTTATCTCATCAGAGTCTAAAAGGCAATGACTCAATCAACCTTCCTAATGTAAATCAACTGAAAATAAAAAAAAGGTACAATTTCATTTTTGCATTCAATGATAGAAGTACTAACCAACAACAGACCTCCTTGCATGATCCTAGTTGCAATGCAAGATATGCAAACTTGAGTTAGAACTTGCACTGGAAGTATGGAATTTTAATATGAGGTTCATTCAGGGTTTCAGGCTCTCCAATCTAATGAGTTAGCTTTCGAGGTGTGGTTTTCCCAAGGATAATCTGATCTCAAAGCCAACCATCACATCCCCCAATTGCAATCCAGCAGCACAAGATGTTACACCAGCATTGCAGTGTTAATTTGGAGGTATTACAGTGCTATTCCACAAATAGGAAAAATAATACATAGGCATCCCACTGCAAAGTGAAATCCATCGCAGGAGCCATGTCGGTGAAGTGTGGAGATGTTAATATTCTAATTGTGATGTGAAACAAGATATGGAATGGAACTTAACATAGATCCTACATTGAAAGTTTTGAATCTTTAACGAGGGGTTTATATCAGTTGGCTTCTATAACATCATGAGCTAGCTCTAAGGGTATGATTCTCCTAAGGATGATATCACTCTATGACTAGATAATATCAAGAAAAGAAAGCAAACCAGTTAATAGCATGTACTCACTCCATGTATGTGGCAACTGGATAGTCTATAAAGCAATAATTACAAATTCTGCCTTTTTTTGTGTGTTTGTGTGTGGCATATGGGTCCGTTAGGTAGTTACCTGGTGATCAACATATGCATGACCCTTTCGTATGAGCTCAATAGCTAAATCAAATAGATCTTGGAAGTAATCACTAGTGTAAGAGATCTGCAAAGGAAATTCAGAATGAAAACCTCAGGAAATACACCTTCACACAATACACAAGCAAGTTAAATAGTAGACAATACCTTGAAGGATTGGACAATCTCTTCAATGTGCTCAATATATTCCTTCTTTTCAGCCTCAGGATTTGTATCATCAAACTAAAAGCAGTTGAAGTAACACTTGATTATAAGTTCTAATTAGACCGAAAGGAAAACATCAAATAACAAGGCAACACCTTCTGGAGGAAAAAAGAAAAAGAAGAGAAACGGAGAAGCAGCAGCAAGTCCCACCTAAGGTAGCAGCATCCACCTTGCTCCTTGCCAAACTAAGGCTAACAAACATTGCCTGAGTAATGATTTCAAAATGAGTAATTACTTTGAAAACATAAATGATAAATCTTAAATCTTAATTTTATTTCAAAATTAATGTTAAATAATACCTTTGCATGTCCAATATGAAGATATCCATTTGGCTCAGGGGGAAAGCAAGTAAAAACTTCCCCTCTGTTACTTTGAGATGTCGGTCGAGCATTTCCTTTGTATTACAGCATCTCAAAACTGAGCTATCACTGAAGAATATTTCAGTATGCACCTGACAATCACAGGAAAGTTTATAATGTGTGCTATTAAATAATGAAAACTCATTAATAGCATATTTGAAACAAGCAATGAAGATTTCAAGAGTTTATCATTCTTAGTTTGCAAATGCTAACCTAAAAAAAGATCTAGACAAAACATATGCATATAGAATCAGGTACAGTTGAATCCATATATTGATTAAAACCACAATTTTACAACCATATTATTGAAGTAATCAAAACCTTGAAATTTTCTTCAAGATTGGGAAATACAAGGAAAGGATTGAGATCTTCCTCAGACGGTTGCGCTGGCGAAACCTCAACAACTGCTTTTTCCTACAAAATTCAGTACAGAAAAGACTAATTGGGGAAATGGAAAAAAAGTCTGCTACGCGCAAGTGAGCTTACCTCAACTTTAGAAGGATTTTCTTTTTCTGTTTTGAGGGCTTTACATTATCAGCTGCAGTCTTTTCACCAAGTAATTTGAATGATTTCGCATCTATGAGTTGCTACAAAGCAAAAAGACATGAAACGCTGAGAAATGTCAACAAATGAATCTTACAAAACAAATTCAAACTGTTGAATATTGATAACTTCATCCTAAGAATATTAATGTTCACCTTGACAATTTTTGGATCTGCCAATGGAAGCCTCTTGCGAACATGCCCAAACAGATCGCCCACTGGAAACAAAATAATAGAAACACAAATTAAAATACTATCGTCAGCATGAAACTGAAAAATGCAACTAAAAATGCAGTGATGAGCAAAAATAAAACAAGACACACGGAAAAGCAAGGTAATTTTGTTCTGCACCAATAAAAACAGATGTAAAAACCAAAATATGTTCATGCAGGCAAAATATACTTGCTTTTCAAAAATTGTGCCCATAACCAAATCCTATAGAATCACATATACTGGACAATGGTACAGGACACAACAACAGGATCAGAAGCACTGATTTTTGAATTGAATACAAACCATTTGTTCAGTACGGAGCTTCACAATAGATTCCTTGTTCTGTTCAAACACTTCGTTAACAGTACATTCAATATCTTCAACTTTTTTTTTTTTTTAACAGAATCTTCAAATGATATGTTCGGGATATGATAGGCCCAACCAGTAACTATTTAGGCCCAAGAAGCTGGACTGATGCCCAAGAAGGAAGAGTAACTTTGGCATCAGCTACATAAAAGGAGCTACAGAGATTAGCTAGGATTATTAGAGAATTCTATTGTTATTGAATTAGGGCAGAGAGATCTGCACGGGCATTTTCCTGGGGCTGAATTCATTCAGTCATTTATTCTTCCTTTTTGTCTATCCATCTTCTTCCGTTAGATTGATCTTCCATGTAATCACACTCCTACAATTAATATAATCTTCTTCTCTTCAAATCCTATAGTTCTTTACTTAATCTACTTTTTATTATCTAATCGTTCCTAACTCTATTAGGATACCTCAACACCTGCTCAGAAGCATAAAGTAAATAGTGATGCAAGCAGAAAGTAAAATTATTCAAAATGAGAATGAAATAAAGTGATCAACAGCGAAATCTAAACAATGACACAAGCAGAAAGTAAAATTATTTAAAATGAGAATGAAATAAAGTTTAAGTGATGTTGATAGGACTAGAAAAAGTGGCAGAAAAGCACATGCATACAGAACATCTGTATAATCCTTGAGCAACTACCAAAGCTCGATACTGGAAATCAAAAGATGACCTACCAACACCACATGCTTCTTCAAATTAATTCAACTTGATACTCTCAGAAGCAGTACTAGATAAAAATGAAAATGCAGCTTCTAGCTGGGCTGGGGTTTTAATCCACAGAAATTTTTTATAAAAAAACAAGGATCCACCAAAAAGCTTCATCAAGACTAAACGTTTTCATGCAAATTCAAATAAAGCATGTGTTTACTAGGTAAGAAAGAACTTCAAACCTTTGAGGAGACAATATATCCCAACAAAGTAGGTCGATGTACAAGAGCATTTGCTGGGTACTTTGTAGCTACCTGTCAAACACACACAGGTTTTCGTATAGGTGTGATTACAAGAACAACATGACAAAACAATGCTGTGGAAAGTTTGAGAGGAGAAACAAATTCGTGGAATCCAATTTAACAATAATAAAATTCAATATTTCACTAAATTGAATTAATACAAGTAAAACTACTTATGTAGGATACACTACATTCCTAGGATACTACACTAGATGACTTCGCAATTGCAGAAACATGAAAGATAAATGAATTATCTTACAGTATAACTAAGGTTTCCGGTAGTTCTATCGCATCCCTCAGTGACACCAGCCTGAAAACAAGGGAAAAATACTTTAGAAGGAAAAATCATACTTGAATGAAATCAGATTTTCTACTGTTACATTAATCTAATGATGATATCTCATAAATAACAGCAGTTAAAAATGTTTATAACTTTGCTGTTGGCAATTGTGTTTTTGGCAGTTCTCTCATTGAGACCAATTTTCATGAAGAGATCTAAAGGTGCAGCGGAGCCCTCCCCCTTCAGCCCCATTTGCTGAGAAAGAGAAGAGAAGCTGAAGGAGTCGATTTGGACCTGCAGTGAAAATGTGAGGCTACTATGATAAAACATGTCAGATGAAGCTAGGAACCCATGTGCATAGGATGACATATTTCAAAAACTAGAAGAGAATCTGTGAACAAGTCCTAAACTCCTAATATTTCTACTCTGAGTTAAACCATGGAGTAAAATTTATTGCGGAAGGAAATTTAAAAGGGCATATTCTACACACATGAGTCCAATTTCCTGGACTTATTATCATCATCTAAATAAGACAAACATAAGAATCATTTCATTACACACTCAAACTCATCATCTAACATATTGGATGGAGATCAAACCAAATAAATCAAGATTCAGAAAAGGGAAATAAAAGGATGAAAAATCAACAACATTTATCCCAAATGAACATATATTCTTCATCTTTCCATTAGATGCAATCCAGTTTTCATATTTTAAAATGCCTAACTCACATGCATGGATAATTGCATGTTGTTACATACAGTGATAAGCTAAAACAAATAAACCATGGCACAATGCCCTCTCATCAAATGGAAGATGTAAATGACAAATTACAAAGAAAAAACACACTGGAATCCATCAACACAAGGAAAAAGAGAAACTAAAAATTATCATAATGACGATTTGATGAATGTTAATGAACAAACAAACTTTTGTAAAGATATGCTTTTGCTAAGAATAAACCTACCTCTATCCTTTTATTTAGTTTTTTTTTTTTTTTTGTTAAATGAATTGGTAAGAGAGAAAACTGAAGCAGTAAACACAAAAAAAAAAAAATTACAAAATAAAATCTTCTCTTTCTCCATGTATTTCCAATGCCATCTATATAAACCAAAGAATGAAGAAAGGCGTGAAACGGAATTACTAAATGGATACTCTTCGATTGATCCAATACAAAAATAAGATTCAAAAGCAAGAACATCAACTAACTTAAATCACATAATAGGAAGAAGTAGCGGAAAGGGAGAATTCCTTCAGGCAGCAAGAAGAAAGCAATTGAAAGCTGAATACATAGGTGTACAAAATCAATTGTGCACTAAGATTACTTAGAGGAAAACCGGAGGCAATGATTTGAGAAGCTCATTAAATGCAGCAATTTCTTCGAGGAAGAGAGACTGAGAGGGTTGGCAATAGGGTTATAAACGAGTCAAGCCATGCAACGTAGTGCAAAGCTCCAGCTCAGCTCAATAAGGGCTTCCCTGGGCTTGAGCTTGCTTCAAGCTTTGCATTTGAAGCTCCAGCTCAGCTCCTTTGAATATATTCAAGCTCAACCAATTTTGATAAATTTTGGTTTTCTTTATTCTCCTGATAATCAACTGATTTCAGTCAATGAATTCACCAGTTTTATTAATTAGGCTGTTCTCTTTTGGTTTAAGTTTTAGCATATGAACTAATTGTGAATGAAGCAAACACATCAACCGGCCACCAAATAAAATGCCAAGCATAGAAAGCAAAAAGAAAGAAAAACATGCGAATTTATTTCCTTCAAGTAGGAGATTAGATGCTCCAAATTACATTCTAAATCCCTATGCCATGTTTCTTACTAATATATATATATATATATATATATATTAATAATACAATGATCACCAACATAAAGATTCAAGAATAGAAAACTTTGCCGCATACAAACATCTTGCTATATAAAACCATAACAAAGAACAATTTTGCCATTTACAAACATCTATGCATACAAAAAAATGCAAAGAATTATCAAAATACAACTCGAATTTTGGTTAGGCATTGGCATAAGAGACCGAAATCAAATGAGAACGGCAAATGATTAAACAATAGGCAATAAGAGAGTCAAGAAACACGTTTGCAGCAAGGAAAACAAAGTTGAAGGAAAACGAATAAGCTCTTACCTTTTCTATGAGCAGAACGCAGGAGAAGCAGCGCGGCAGAAAGTGACGAGGCGGCAGCAGCTTCTCTTGATTCGTTACCAAGAGACAGTGATAGAGTCGAAGGCCAAGAGACAGTGAGAAGATTCGACGACAAGTATAGGCCACAGCAAGTGAATCGACGACGGGCGGTGGCTCGGATCGAGGAGGAGATGAGGGATAGAGAGGGAATTGTCTTAGGGTTAGCTGAAAACGGTGTCGTTTCTTTTGGGAAAAAACCTTTTGACAGGGATCGGTTTTGCGGGCAAATGTGGTTTGGTCCAAAAAAACTGAACCAAACCTAACCGAATCGAAAATGTGGGTTGATTTGTTTAAAATTGTAATTTTTAATATATATATATATATATATAAGCGGCATTAGGATGGGCATGGGTAAAGATACATTTTCCATCCCCATCCCACATATTTAATTTGTTCCCATCCTCATCTCATTTACATGATAATTTGTTTCCCATCCTCATTCCCGTAGAGATATCCATTTTTGTGGGTTCTCCAATTTCCATTTCAAATTTTCAAAAATTATTAATATTACTTTTAATTAATTATTGTAAGCCTCCCTACCTATTTAAAGATTAGACCCGTGATTAGGTCTGTAACTGGTCAAGGGAAGGGTCACCTATCGATCAGTAGAGAGGTCGCCCACCAAGAGGAAAATATAATGGCAATCCTGTGTTGGCTCAGTACAATGGATAGTCATCCAAAGTCCAAACAAATGATTTTCCACAACTTCTCATTTCTTCTTATGGTTATACAAGTTTTACAAACTTTTTGACTTGAACTGTCTTGAAAATTGGGTTGCTCATAGTATGGAAATGACCTCCTTAGAAAATAAGCCTTAGTTGAACCTAAGCAAAGGGCAAATAAAATTTGTCCTGAAAATTGGAGAGAGCTTCCCTGGAAAATAAACAAGCAGAACCTTAGCAAAGAACAAACTTTAGTAGGTTTTTTGAGATATTTTGGCATTGATTTGCCTTGATTGATTTGAGATTTTTTTTTTTTTTTTTTTTTGATATTTCCGTAAAACCAATGATGTTATGTTTTTGGCATCAGATAAAAGCAAGAAAGTTTATAAATTATTTTGAGAGATTTTTCTAAAAATACAGTAATTGCTTATAATTTATTACTGCAATAGCAATGGTGGAGTGAAATTTCTCTTTTACCCTTGGGTGCTTCCAGGTTGAGGAAGTTATCAACTCTGGAAAAGGTAATTTATTATGCCGTAAATCATACGAAACAAGTGCACACGAAATTAGAGAAGTTGAAGTTGGACCGAAATATGAATAATTCGGACCTTGGATTGTTAATGAAATATTTTAATAAAAATTGTGCATCCGAGAAAAGAAAAAAACATAAAACGTATTGCATTAGGAAAAAATATTTTTAGAATGAACCTAATATTGGACATGCTCTAGCAATATTCTCTATTTTACCTTCTGCTTAACTTAAAATCAGATCCATATTCCATGACACCTCTCTTTTTTTAAAAAAAAAGAAAAAAAGATTGTTTATATTTATTTAGAGAACTCTATATATAAATATAAAAATTGGAAGGAGAAGCCAAAACTGATCAGTATAATCCGGTGGGGACATATAACATGCGAAGAGGAATGAATGAATATTTCGACAGAGTGACTGACATTTCTTTTCAAGTTACAACTCCGGGCTATATATATATAGTATCACTCCTCCTTTGACATTTCTTTTCTTTTTTCGTTTTTTGTTCATATATCGGCCGAACCCACTTCCCCATCACACATTTTCCACCTTCATTATTACAATACAAAATTCACAATAACAAGGGTTTTAACACATTCTCACTACATATATAGATTGAATTATTACTGCATTATTTTAAAAAACTGTTATATTTTTACTTCTTTTTTTTTTTCATATTTACCCAGTTTTTGTTAAAAGAAGAAGATGGTGGTGGCGGAGGCATTTGCTTCGTCGGAGATGACGGTGGTGAGTGGTGGCAGTCGGTAGTCTATTATGTTTTGATTTTTTATTCTTTCAACAATTTTTTTTTTATTTTTTTTAATTTCCCTAATATAATTAAGGTTAAAACAGTAATTGACTAAGGCACTTAATGGAAAAAACACTTAATAGACCGAAGAATATATTTATTTAACGGATTTAAAATATATGGATAAATTAGTTTATTTAAAAAAATATAAGGAGACTTTTGTTCTTTTTTATAAAACACATGAAGGAAATTGTAAATTTTCCTTTTATTTAAAAATAGAATTAAAGGCAATGTATTAAGAAAAATAAAGGGTAATATTGACTTTTTGATTACAACTAACAGCAAAAGGGGAGAAAAACGAACTAAAGGGCCTAAAAGTTGGACCGAGCAAACGTTAAAGGATTTTTAAGTATATTTACCATATATGGAGAACATAAAATTAGATTATAGAAAAATTGGAGGAACTGACGGTAATTTTTCCTTTTTTAAAATTGCGAAAATTGAAATTTTGGCTGAATTTTTTGTTAGTACAAACTAAAAACTGTTGCAAATTCAAAATATGGGGGTAAAATGTAGATTAAACCTTGGTGGCTAGAGGGACAAATATTGGAAGGGTACATGATGAAGTTTCATTAGAGAGTAAAATAATATTGTCGGTGTAGGATAAAGAGTTTGTCCGGAAAAGTGTTTGTTGATAGTTGTATTTTGCTTATATTAGAGACATATCACGTTTGTGCCTATAAAACTTTGGTTTCCCAATTGTCAAGTTGCTGCTCAGATACATTTTGTGAGTAATAGCATATGAATATTGTCATTACTTGAATAAAAACATATAATATAATGCAAAAGAAGGGTTTGATAAATAAGATTTAGATTAGATATCCAAATAGTAGCAACAACAACCATCCAATGAAAGAAAGAAAGAAAGTGAATTATTAGTGAATGGAGCCTACAAAGGCTTGACATAAAATAGCTTATCCCATCAATTATCAATTTTTTGTCTCCAACAATTAGGCAGTAACTCGGTAGCTTCATTGTCAATTGTCAAATGTGTTTGGTTCCAATTCAATTTCACTTCCACTTCTACTAATACTTCTAACTCCCAAAAACCTTCATTACTTCTATGCTTTCCTCCTTACACCGCACTGTTGTAAGTTTACGGTTGAATTTAGGGTTTGGAGTATAGGAATTCTCCTATTTAAGAGGATCCATGAGCCTTGGTAGGCTGCTAGGTTTGGCCCCTAGCGGGCTACTAAGTCTGTAGGTCTAAGATTCAGGTACGGATCAAGGTCCGTTTTAAAATATGAGTCTTACATATTCAAACAAAAAAATCTATTACTTTAAGTTATATACTACCTCCGTTTTCATAAATTATTTACATTTCCGTTTTTTGATTTTTTTTTTTTGAGTTGTTTACATTTTCATTTACAGTATTGGTGAAAATGTAAGTTCTTTAAAGGGTTAGTAATTGTTTATTATTATTTCTGTATTGGTATTGGTGAAAAGTGGATTTGTATTGGTATTGGTGAAATAGTGAATGTAAAGAAATGAAAAAAACAGAGGTAGTGTATATTTATCATCAAATTATGCTTTTTTTTTCCAAAAATGTTAAATGTGACTTCGTATTTATCATCAAATTATGCTTTTTTTTTCAAAAATGTTAGATGTGACTTCTATGATCAAATGCGAGGATTTGTTTTTATGGTCCATATAATAGTTTGATTTTATGTAAATGAATTCCTTTTCTTTTATATTATAATTCCATATATGTTTTGAAAGTAATAAATTCCATATATAACTTATGGAATTCAACTTATATTATAATTAGGATAGTATAATTGGTTGCATTTGAGTTGATAAAGTTCGCAAATAAACTCTAAGTTTGATTCTAAGATATTAAAATTAACCAATTGCACGTACAAAATAATAAAATTATCCAAATATAAAAGTACCGTTGCAACCAAAACGAAATACACAATTTATTTCAAATTTTTAGTCCACTGGTGTTGGAAACGGAAATCATAATGTATTTGTATATTCACATAATAATAGATAGATTTTTTCACCAACTGATTTATTCATTAAAATATTAAAGATGTGGAACATGGCTATAAAATTGTTAAATGATATAGATTAATAATGAAAAACGATATAAATGAGTAGAGAATATAGGTAAATTTAACAATGAAGGTGTAAAAAGACTAGTATAAGACTCGCGTGATGCACGGTAATGTTATACAAAAATTTTATTCGCGCGAATATTTAAATTTAGCTATTGAATTTTAATATTATTAATATGAAAAAAGTTTATATTACTTTTTTTGTAAAATAAATAAAATTATCATTTGGAAGAATTGTGATTATCACTGATGTTTGGTCAATCCAAAACAAAATGTTTGATTAAAGTAAAATGTTAATGCAACTCCCTCGCACATTATTATTATTGAGGGAAATATCATAAAACCTTGGAGGCACAAAAATGTCTAAATGCTAAAATAATCTATCAAAAAATGGTACATGCGTGGTATCTACCATGATGTCTAGCCGTCTACTTAAGAACTGAATCCAATGCAAGGTGTAATCTTATATCGTCAAGCAATTTTTACAACTCACCTTTCATTAGATGAACCATATGTAATCCTAAAATGCTCCTTAAGATAATACCCGCGAATAAACTGAGGATATCTAAAAATGTAGTTAAATAAATTTTATCCTGAGTCAGTATTTATATGTAGAAAAATAAATGAAAAGAAATTTGGAAAAAAAAAAATTTAAGCACTAAGGTTTTTGCACGAACAAATTGAGCTTTGCTCATGCAACCTATATAGCGCAACAACAAATGTCGTGCAATTAGATGCACATTATAATAACCAAATTTGTATCGACTTAGGTAATTCGAAAACAAAATTCATGAAAAAATGTCTATGTGAAAAAAATACTGAAACAAAAATATAAATTAGGTAAAAAAAGAGGGACAAAATTATAAATTTTCATAATTTTAATGCATTCAATAAAATCCATCAAAATTTCATGTTAATCTCTCGACAACGGCTCAAACATATTTATGATTTTCTCGACCTAAATATATTTTATAAACTTCTTCGTCCTATCTCACTCCCATTTTAAACTACCCATGGATACATTTTCATTTATAATAGTAATTTTAAAATAAAAAGTAATTAAAATTCATAAAAGATTAAAATAAGTAAAAAATATTTGATAATATTTTAAAAATATATCCAAATAACAATAAAATATAAACTCTTGAACGAATTTTATAAATGTACTTTTGTTTTATTTAATACTAAATGAATTTAAATGTATAAAATGTAACCATAATAAATTAATCACATTGCTCTGCCCTGAGCCCATGACAAATATTAAATTTCACTATCACCCCACTCCAATACACACTTAGCACTACCCATTTATCTTAAATTAGAGTGCGGGTTTGGTGAGAATACCCGAATTTACTCACCCTACCGTTGTTCTTAGTCATAATAAATTAATATTTTTGTGAAAATATTATTGGATATATATATTCGTAATTATTTTTTAATGAATAAATTTTTTTACATGACAAAATATGTTGGTATATAATGAACGTTAAAAACAACTTTAGCGAGAAAATTTTACATGCCTTGATATCTCATAATGAAAATTTTTTAAAATACTAAATCCTATGGATAGTAAAATTCTACCTTAATTCACGGGTCAATTATATTGAAAATACCTGAACTTTGGAGGTTTTTTCACTGCGGTACCTAAATTTTAAATTTTTTTACAAAAATAGCTGAACTTTAAAAGAATTTGCAAAAAAATCATTTTTGCAGGTCAACAGGTAAACTACCAATAATTAGCTGACGTGTCAGCTATTTGGACCAATTTAAAATTTGCCATTATCCTCCTCCTCAAATCAATAAGGACCAAACTGAAATTCTCCATAGAAAAATAGAAAAATTAAAAAAAAAATTCTTCATCTTCCTGATCGGCAAACTTCTCATCTCTTCCCTTACCTTGCTCGCCATGACCGACCACAACACCATTATTAACACCACCACCACTCACTCCACCACAACCATATCACAACCACCATAACCAGTAGTAAACAACCCAGAACCAATTTTTAGCAAAATAAAAAAAAT
>CATIWJ010154366.1:0-13861 GCA_949640765.1 Croton laevigatus | reverse complement strand
GATAATTTTTTCTCCATCATTTAGACAATTTTCATAGAATTTTTCAATCCCTATTTCAAATTTTAAAAAATTATTAATGTTAAATTTAATTAATTATTAGATCACAAAATATAAAAATAATTTTTTAAAATTATTCATTATATCAACTATTATAATATTATTTTAATTCATTTACTATTATAATATATTAAAATATTATATATTAATGGGTCCTCACGAAATCGAGGAGGAGGATATCCAAGGAATCGGGTACGTATATCCCCACGGAGTGAGGAGTATAAACTCCATCCCTATCCCATTTTCGTTAATGGGGAAAAATCATGCCCCCTCCCCCTCTCCGGCCAATAATAGAAATTCCCCTTTTTATTTGGGCCGGTATTTAATGGAGAATGGAAAATTTCCGCCCCATACCCATCCCAACTCTCTTAAATAAGTGGAATTGAAGAACCTTAGAATCTAACATATTATATACTCTATAAATGGTGCTGCTATATTTCTCGCAGCTAAAAAATTATCTCCTAAACTATTTTACTCTATAATTTCTCATCTGTCCCACTAAAATTCTAATAATTAAGGAAAGCTATTTTTGTTGCAAAACTATAAAATTCGATACTATGGAGTGTGAAAAGAAACAGAATATATATTTATTTTTCACGAAAGCTACTTTGAACTACCCACAAATATATAATGTTGGATTGAACATACAGATGGTTGACCTTTTATTTTACCATGCTCCGTTAATGATCCAACCTCTAATTAATTGGAACATTTGCTTTGGACAGCATTTTAAAGACGCATTTTAATTTCTGAATCAAAGTCGTCCTTTAACATTATGTCACTGCCAACAAATATATTACAAGTCTAATCATCAGTATTTAATATTAAACAACACTAATTGGAGTTGGAATTGGAAGTCATAATTCATAATCTTTCCAAGCACTCATAAATTTTAAATTTTCAACTCATTTTACATGTTTTTTTTTTCAAATTTTAATTTTTCAAATTAAAGTTGCAAATAGAAATTATACCTACTTAATTGTAATTTAATACTTTTTTTTTTCAATGCCATATACTATTATAATCCCAATCCCACATCGGTATAGAGTAATAAAGTTCGGTCGAATATAAGGCTAGACAATCCTTCTCCTGTCAATTCAGATTTTCAATATGAGTTAGGTCCAATTTGATATGATACCAGAGCCGATATTGCTCCCCCGATGTTGGAATGCCTTTGCACTTTTAATGGACGACTTCCTTCAAAGCCAATAGATTCGATGTTGGGATACCTGTAATAAGCCTTTACACTCGTAATGGATGACCTCTTATTGTGCCAATAGATTCAATGTTGGGACGCTCGTAATAGGCCTTTGCACCCGTAATGGCTGACCTCCTACAAAGCTAATAGGTTCAGTCAAATGTAAGGTTGGATAATTCTCCTCCTGTCAACTCAGATATATGCATTCATATGTTTTTAGAAATGGTGTTGATATATTTTCTTTTAATTAGTAAATTAAATTTTTAAGTTGAATTATCAAATTAAATTAAAGTGTATTTAGGGCACCAATAAAATTTGAACCCTTGACTTTGGGCGAGATCTAATCATTCAAGTTAGAGGTCTTTTGTAAATGACAAAGGCAGATCCAGGATTCAAAAGTACCCGAAGCACCAACATATCAACATATATATCATTGAAGGCAATTTTTTTGAAAAAAATCGAAACATTTATAAAGGTTATAAACTATTGTATTCTAAAAGTCAAATAAAATAAAATAAGAAGTCAAAAGTACTTAAAAAACTATAATTGCTCTCGTCGAGTCCTCATATTTTGGAAACATTTTACAATTGAATCAAGGTTTACATTTAAAAGTAAATCATTTTCTAGAAAACCAATTAAATTATCATTCAACAACTGATCTCCCATACTATTATGAACTCTACTTTTTATGCCATTCATGCCAAAAAAATTACTCTTTCTACACTTGCTGTCGCCACAGGGAGAAGTAACACCAACTTCAAAAGTAAGTAGACTTCTGAATGAGTTACATGCTTTCCCATCTCAACAAGTTCCATGGAAAGCTCATTAAGATTCTTCAAATTAAAAAATCTCTCATCATTCCTCAAATCACCAACAAAACTTTTAAGTGATTCATTAAAGAACATCAAATCTGCATTTGAAAATTCATTCGGATAAAACTTAGCAAGATAAGCCAACTTCGTTGTATCAAATGAAGGAAATCGATTAGAAGGACTAAAGCAAGACATACAAATAAGTAAACCTTTACTTTTTTCACTAAATCGATTTTTAATTTCTTGTAACTGCAAATCAATTACACTTAAGAAAACATATATTGGAAAATGATGAAGATTTGTCGCTCGAGGGGCATTACCATGAACCAAACACCTCTCGCTCCCAGGACTAACATATAAGTCCTCCATGTTTGGAACATTAATGTCATAATCAACTAAGAATAGAGTAACAGTGTTCAAGTGAGTTTCTCATCCATCATCTCGTAAATTCTGCAAATCCATTATAGCAACATCAACCAATGTCATTACATTCACAATATCTTGATCCTTCTTTTGTAATGCCAAATTCAATGACATGTGTAATCCCAAATATAGAACCCATCAAATGTGCCATAAAAACAAAATCAAATGACATTAACAAGCCTATGATTGAACATGCTTTAAGCTTGTCAGGCTTATGGGATTCTGTAATGGCATCAAGGGACTCAAGGATTGGACAATATAAACTAAGAATATTCTTAACTGTTCTAAAGTGAGATCCCCAACGAGTGTCGCCTGGCCTAACCAAGCTAAGCTCTTGATTTGCACCACTTCTTGACTCAAGTTCACCTATTGGTAAAGCCTCAATAACGCGAGCTTTTTGCTTTTCTCAAATAATTTCTTTCCGTTTAGGTGAACCTCCAGTAATATCAACAAAAGTAGAATTACCTTATCAAAAAAACTAATGACAATCATCATTTTTTTGTGTTACAGCAACTAGTGTCAATTGAAGTTGATAAGCAAAATAATGCACATAGTAAGCAAAAGAACACTCATTCATGATTAAAGTTTTAAGACCACCAATTGAACCCCGTATGTTATTAGCACCATTATAACCTTGGCCACGAACTCTAGAAAGAGTTAGGGAGTGCTCCATTAGTAAGAATTCAATTGCATTTTTAAGAGTAAAAAAAGTAGTATTAGGAACATGTACAATACCAAGAAAATGCTCCAATACTGAACTGGTTTTACTCACACAACGCAAACAAATAGCTAATTGTTCCTTATCAGATATATCTACAAACTCATAAGCAAGAATGGCAAAACAATCATTACTAATTTCTAAAATAATTACTTCCATGGTCTCCTTTGCACAAGTATTACTGATATCCTTCTGAATTAAAGGAGTTGCCATTTGATAATTTCCAGGAGCACTTCCTAAAGCATCAAATTCAATATCTTTACCCTCTGCATGAAATTTCAAGTTCAATAAAATTACCCCTATGAATTGAAGATTGTTTTTCATCATGACCACAAGTTAGCAATCCTTGAAGTGTAAGCCACTTTAAACACTTAATAGCAGCTTCTAATATTTTCTGATACTTACTTTTAGTTTCATAATCTTGCTTATTAAACCCAAACTCAATTGAACATTTTTTATTTTTGAAATTATCCAGTTTTCCCATAGCTTTCTAATGAACACTCATATTTGCACCAACATGTAATTCAAGCGCATTTGGTTTGCTCCAATTAGTAAAATCAGCGCTTACAAAAGTATCTTTCCCTTCATGGTCTTCGTTGAATAAGTAACAAGCAAAACAAAAGCTGCATCCTTTTCAACATTGTATTCAAGCCAACCTCTATACTTTTCAAACCATTTTGGATTAAATTGATGTTTTTTTGCCCATAAGGTTTAAAAGGAAATACATGATTTTCAGGCTAACAAAGCTTTCTTGAACAATATTCTCTCTTGACAATATCTCTATTATTCGTATGAAATTCTGTCATCTTTCTCCTTTTTCTAGGGTCTTGAGGAAGATTCAGGACATCAATTTTAGTTAATCTTCCTTCATTAACAAGAGGTTGGGTTCTAGGATGTGAGTCAATCTTCATTTCTATGACATTTTCAACATTTTCAGAAATAATATTTGACAGAGAAAAATGTGTCTGGTTTTGATTAGTAGGGGTAAAATTTGGAGTAGAGGTATCTCCCTTTCTCTACGAAATTTTTTTGCACAATAGCTAGAAATATCATTTTCTTGCATTCGCTTCATAATTTTGAAAATATACTATGTTCAATTAGACCCTAATGTATTAAATAAAAACTAATCAATTCTTTCTACAAAAACCTAAACCCTAAACTAAATTCACATAATCACAAATTATAACAAACTATAATAAAATAATCATAAATAAAATTATAACAAACTAAATTCATAATCATGATTGAAACTAAATAACTAATAAAAAATCAAACAAAATAATATTGTAACAAACGATAATAAAATAATCATAAATATGATTACAATCCCAAATCAAATAATAGTATAAGAATTGAACTGGAAATTGAGAATTTTGACCTTTTGCTTTCTCGCACAAAGAACGGCAGCAACAAAATGTACTAAACGGCAATCGGCAAACCGCAAACCAAAGTCCAAGAAATAAGAATCCACACACCACGAGACCATGAGTGACAAGTCCACAACCACCATCCACTCCTCTACAGCCCACCACAACAAATACGGCAAAAACTGTCATTCGCAGTCATAGACCGCTACAACGTTACTCTGATCTGACCAACGCCGGCACTAAGAATTGAGGAAAGGAAGAGTCAAGAATCCAGAGAGAAGGGCGTATAATTTCAGAGAAAACGAAAACGGTTTCGGCGTAAACGAGCGTGTTGTATTCTTAGACTTTAGTATTTGTCGTTTAGCAATATATATTAAAAAAAAAAACTTTTAAAAAATTTTCTGGAAAGTACCAGTAGCACGTGCTACGTGTGGTGCTCTCTGGTATATGGTGTTGATAGATGGCTTGTTGTAGAAAAAAAATTCAATAAAATAATTATATTTTTTAAATTCATCTAAATCTATAGAAACTTTATATTTTAGTCCTAAACTAGTTGAATATGATCTATGTCTACTATATAAAAGCATCTCCAATGTCATACTTTCTATTAGTTTATGTTTCTCATAAAATAGAAGGTGTGAATAAATAATATGGATAAATATTTAGAGTAGACATTCAATTTATTATCTCTGATGCAACATTTTCTATTTTATTTTTTTGTTACTTCTTAAATTTATCATTTAATTAGGAACCAATCACAATTTACCATAACTCTAGACATTGTCTAGAAGACCGTCTAAAAATAAAATGTGAACTAGATAATGTCTAATCCACGTTAGCTTTACATTTTAAATGCAAATTTGCATTGGAGAAATTTTTTAGAAAAATTTATGATATGACATATGGATTAGAGCAATCCACATTTGCATTGAAGATGTTCTAATTAGAGGGTCTATAAATATTTAGTGAATCAATTTATCATTGACTTGATCTATAAGTTAGTTATTTTATAGATCTAGTTTAGACAAATATTTTCTATACTTTTTTTTAAAATCAATGTCAGTAAAGGGCTATTGAACCTGGCTTCAAAGACCAAAAATTAATAAAATAATCGTAAATATAAATGTTTTACCCTCGAACTTTTTCTCTGTTGCAATTCTATTCTATCTCTAGCTTTTAAATAAGGGCTACTATTTCTTTTTTCATATTTGCGGGATCTAACAGAGAGAAATGAAGAATTGGATAAATTTTAACCAATAATATATTAAAATTTGACTTTTTTCGTGCTGCAATCCTATATAAGGTTTTTTTTTTCTCTCAAAATTTAATTTTACATACTAATTGATATCATGTCTAAAAACGTGTTTTTTTTTTTTTAAAAGATTTTTCACCTAATGTCTCAGGATATGACTATATTTAAAATTGTTTAGTGACCTCAAACTAATTTTGATCGAGACATAATAGGAATCATTAAGATCGGCTTCTCTGTTAGAGTGTTGCATTCTCACGAATTGAACTTGCATCTCATGGTTAAACTGGAACAGTCTTAACAACTGATAAATTCTTGAATTATAAATTATTAGTGTTTTTAACTATTCAAAACAATGAAAAGTCTTTTTTTTTTTTTAAAAGAAAACTATGAAAAGGTATTCTATTCAATGTTTGATAAAATTACTTTTATTTTACATGTTTAAGTAAAATAAACACTATTATTTTACTTTTATTTTAACATTTTATAAATAACTAAACACTATTTAAATATTTAATTTTGCTGAGTATGTGTGAATAATATAAAAAATTCATGTGGAGAGCCGCCCAAATCCAGAACTAAAGGGTCACAATCTAAAAATTCTAAAACTTCAATTCAATTTCGACATGTTGAAACCAAAATTGTTTTTTCTTTTTTACGAGGGATACTTTAAATCATTTCTAAAAGATTAAAAACCACATTTTCTGAGCAACTTACTTTCTCTAATTTATTTACTATCTCACATTCAAAAAGAAAAAAATACTTTAGTCGGCAGATTTTTATAGACGGAAAGATCATTCATTATACATCAATTACTAATCACATGGAAATTTATTTGGAATCACATAATTCATCTTCAAAATTAGTGTATTACCTTTTTTTTTTTTTTTATTTGAATTCATGATTGGGATTTTTAAGTGATAATGAAAGAAACATGCACGACTATCATGCATTAATTATAATTATTTGTTTATTTTTAACCCCATATCCCCACAATCCTATCTCTTGGAAAAAAAAAAAAAAAGTAAAGTAAAACAGCCATTCGATTTGTATTAAAATTTGGCACTAATGGGTTAGTGCTCGACAAGAGCTGAAAGAGGCATGCAAATCATAAAAAAAATGCTCGACTTTTAGAAAAAATGAAACTGTGTGGTAAGAATCTCGAGTCGTCACTCCATCATCATCAACCAGATTAATCAAAGTTTTAATTTTAAAGAGGAAGAAGAAGATACGTAGCTTCAGATTTGTGGGTCTTAGCTCACCTCATCATGCCTTTATGCCTCTGTCTCATCTTTGCATTTTGCTTCTTATGGCCACCTGGACGATAAAAAGAAAACCTGATCATTACCAGGATTATTACATTACATGCATAGATAGTGAAACCTTTGACATTCGTATCACGCAACACTAATCTCCTTTTTTTTAATTAATTCTTTCCTAATTATTTTTTTAAAATACCATCTATTATATCTAAGAACTGTCTGAGATATAGTTTAATAATAAATGTATAACAACTGTTAATAATATCTTTAGTTTCGAATCTCTCTTCTGAAATCTTCGTCTCCTTAAAATCAAAATGAAATCTACTTAATTCAGATTGTAAATAAATGAAAATAGAAATGAAACCCTAAATGAGAAATACTCGATTTAGGATACTTATAATGACTTGAATTTTATATTTTCAATTTTAAATCAAAAGTTTTGAAGTATTAAATTATAAATTCGATATTTGATTTTGTGCAAAATAAGTTCTATTCTAAACTTCTAATCTGTTCAAAATCTTATATATATATATATTTTTAAAAATATTGTAATATTTGGACATTAGATTATCTTTTAACCTACCAATCTAAATGCATGCTTAATAAATTAATATTTTTTTTTTCCCTCAAGAGCACCACCCTTAATAAATAATTACATCTTCTTTACATAATCATGGACGCTAATCAATATTATGATTATCACAATAATTAATATTTGCCTACCTTTATCTCTCACGCAATGAGACGTCATAAAGTAAAAAACCTTTTCTTCTAAAACATCCAATAATCATGTATAAAAGGTAACGATAATCACGTCCTCAAGATAATATGAACTTGGTATGGTTGTCGAGAGAGATTAGACGTTTTACAAGTTAACCTCCATCTATTTTAATTTTTTTTTTTTAAACCTGTCTAATTTCTAAGATTTTGCCCTAACTGATTTGGATCTAATTAGAATCACACCTCTGACAATGGTGGATGTTTGAATAAATTTTTTAATCGGAATAGCTGCATACAGTAGGTCTCGAATTTGAGAACTGCTTAAACGAATTATGTGACTAATAAAGAATTTTTTTTCCCAAAATTAATAAAGAATTATATGATGATAACATATGTTTGATTTGATTAACAAATCATACGGTGAATGTCTATTAAAGCTCATGCATGTGATTAAAATTTTCCCATGCATAAACCAATCCTCAAACACATCGTGTATATAATGGGCTCCACTCTGCGATTTCATTTTCCGCCTCCATAATCAAATTCTATCAATTTTCTTCTTTAACTTTTTAAAGGTAACTGTCAATTTTCCCTCTTTAAAATAATTGAGAATTATATTAACAAAATAAATAAGTTGACCAGTAACTTCTTTTATAGAAAGGACAACCATATAGGACACACACAAAAACATATACTCATAATTATTTTTCTTATATTAAAAATTAAATGTTTGCACATTATATTAATTATTTAAAAGGGTTATTATTCTACCATTAAATCAAATTTTAGGGATTCTTTTAATTTAACTAAAAATAATAAATTCGAATCTTAAAAATATAACAGTGTTAAAAAAAAATCCTATAGGTAAAACTTTGCTACTATTAATAGTCTAACTTGAATTCAAATTATTTGAAAAAATATATATATTTTTTTTCTATAATAAAAATTTGTTCAACACACTATAAATAATATAGAGAAAATAGGTAAAATTTTTCATTTGGAAGTCCACAAATTACATTTTTACATGATTTTTTATTAGGAAATTTATATGATTTTTTTAAGGAATGGAACTTTAATCTTTTTATTAAATTATAGTTTCACTTCAAAATAAATAATAGTTTGAACGTTAAGCTTTTTATAAATTAATTTTTAATTAAGTGAATAATTATATTTTTATTAATTTTTTAAAATTAAACAATAAATTAATAAAACTAGAAAGGCAGTTAAATTAATAAACTAATTTAGTCTTAATACAATTTCAAAAAATTAAATATTCATGTAAGCTTTGCAACATAAAACTTGTATAGAGAGATTTTATTTCTCGATCAAAACGGATAGTATTACAACAAGATTGATAAAATATTAACTAGAATTTGACATTAACGTGAAAGGAAAAACATAATTAACAAAGTGGCTTACAGTTGCATTTTACACAGACGTGCCACTTCCAACTTACAAGATTATATCCATGCATGCAAATTATAAGTGAAAAATTGGTAAAATTAATTAAACTTTGTTATCAACTTCCAGTGTTTTCTGATAATTCCCATTTCCATTTTCTGCTGCTGGCTGTGGAATTGGAACAACCACTGTGTTTACTTCAGAGCACAAAGTTGTACTTAGCTTTGTAACATCAACAATATGGTCTGATAATTCTCGAAGTTTTGGCTCTTCTACTGCTGTTGATTTTCTGGGTTTTCTGTAAATCAAATAAAGCACCATCTGGATAATACCGCAGAGAAAACCGAGTGTATTTGGAACCTGCCAAAAGAAATAAAGAAATAATAAATCAGTAAAAAACAAGTAATAAACAAATAGAGAAAGAAAAAATGTACAATTTGAGTAAACTTACAGCAACATAAAGGTCTTTTTTAAGAAACCCGTAGAAGAACCACATTACTGCTGTTAAGGTGAGGAAGAAAGATAAAGTAAAAGGCATGAACTCAACGCTCTTTGTTTTTATAACTTTTCTCTGAAAAAAAAAAGGACAAAAAGAAAGAATTATCATCAAGAAAAGTTACAACAAAATTGGAAAGAACAAAAGAAAAATAGAAACAATTCTTGTAAGAAAAAAAATATTTTAAAAATAAATTGTTTTAATTCTTTCTTACCATGATACCAAGAGGAGCCACGAATACACAAAGAGCAAATACCATGCAAATCCATCCAAGAACGTCAACACGTTTTCGGCCATGAGTGAGCAAAAGTGTCAATATTGAAATTGTTCCAAACCCGAAAACGTTGAAGAAGAGCATAAGTTTTATGGTGAACATCTGCAACAAAATTTATTTGAGTGTAAATTTCTTTATAAAAAGATTGAAAAAAGAAGATTTTTAAATTGGGAAAGTGTGTATATATATATATACCCTATCTTTCTTGGTGGCATAGATAAGGTAAACAATGATGTAACATATCTCCATGAAGAAGGTGAAGGCATTGATAGTTATAAGAAGAGTTGCATTATCATCAAAATAAGCATAGAATAGCCATAACATAGCACTAAACAGTGCTATCACATATGGAATAGACTGAAACCCTTCGCTTGTTTTCTTCTTGAAAATCAGCACAAAAGTTGGCCTGAAAATATAAATATATTTTTCATGTAGGATAGACGAAGATGAGTAGACATTAATTAAATAAAAAAAAGAAGAAGAAGACTTACAGTGGAGAAAGGCAGACCATAGCAGAAATAATATTAGCTAAAACACCAAAAATGAAGACTCCAGACAAGTGTATGGCCATTTTTTTTTTCCTCTTCTAGGTTTTGGTTTCCCTCTCTTTTGAAGTATTAGTGAGAAAATAGAGAGAAAAGTGCTTGAATTAAGCTTTGTATTAGTTGTGTTGTGCAATTAGCAATGGGGTCTGAAAGGGTTTTTATAGGGGTGCGAAAAGCTAAAGAACAAATGCCAAGTTGCATGCATACATATGCATAATTTAAATGAAACGAAAAATTGAATGTACTATATTAATTTTATGTCAATGGAATTTTTCATAAGTAAATGAAAAAACATATGGTTCTCCTTTTCCACTTTGGTGGTCCAATCTACTATATTATTTCTACACTTTATACGTCAAAATAATAATACAAGCAGCTTTCTATCTGTATTTACTGCATTTGGTAAAATTTTTCTTTTACTCCCTAAAAGTTACCCTACTTGTTGGCAACTTTAGGGTCCCACTTTGTTTCTTTCTTATGTGTCACCCACTAAGTGGTTTAAAGGGTTACAACTCATATTTCAGTCCCATGGGACTTCCGCCATGCTTTCAGTCCCATAAGCTCTTTTATTTCTTCCATCAACAAAACCTCTTTGTTTATTTATGGATTGCTCTTAATTTTTTTTTTTAATATAAAACAATCTAATCTCGTATTAGTCACTAATTCACTGTAAATATCCACATCTCATCTTATCATTTGGAGATTTATATTTATAATTATGTATGGATACAACATTATTACAACAAACTCAACATATAGACCATATACCAAAACTAATTAAATATTAATGATCAATACATTAATGTACAAAATTATATTCTGCAAGCCCAATGACAATATGGTGCAACTCACCCTATTAATACTAACGAAGTAATAATATTGTTTGTATAACAAAAGGCAATGTAAAGGCGACAGAATTAACTAAATTACACTCAGTCGGGAATTTTTAAGTAAAAATTAAATATTGAATTTATTTACAATTTCTAACAAACCATCTATTTTTCTTTTTCACTAAATACACAACAATATTCATCAACTTTAATTCTTTCTTTTGTCAAGTAAACTAAGATTTCAAATTTGGATCAAGTGACATGTCATAAATGCACAAATCATTAAGTTATATTTTAATTAGTATGTCAATTAATAGAATGAATTTGGATTAAGAAAATTGTACTATTATATTAGTAGTACCTTTTGGGTATTGAAAAAACATAATTATAGTAACATTGTAAAGTTTATGGATGTGGTTGAGATTAATCTCGCTATTCATAATTAAACCAAAAATACATAATAATGCTAATTAAAGCAAAAAAATAAAAATGTAATACAAGCAAGAGCTAATTAAGAAGTGAGGCAGAAGGAGGTGTAACAGGGTCAACTAAGTAATATTAGTAAATCCAAGTTGGCTCCGTTCTATTTAGTAACGCTTTCAAACTTCCTTCATTTGTTGCAGAATCATAGGAATGATCTGTAATCGCACTGTTCATAAAATACATCTAATCTAGCGGTCCACAAAATATCTCATCACTATCTTACGAAATGATAAGGAAATATCCCAATTCACCTCAACACGCCGTAACCCTGAATTCCTCTCCTCCGTTAGTTATCATGCCAAATTCAAGAGTAATTTTTTTTTTTTCCAGTAAAATTCAAGAGTAATTTAGTTTGACTTCCTTGTGACTCACGTGCTTCTTCATACCGCCCACGTGCATTAGAACAAAATTTAAAATTACTCCCTAATTCTTTCTTTAAAATCCACATTATATTTTTTATTTTTAAAATCTGGAAGTGTTCCCTTTTTTTTTTTCATATGGGATGTGATGACAACACTGCCCCATATTTAATATGTTTTTTTTTTTTACTATACATCTTTAATAAGTTATCATTTAGTATCATTTAGTATAATATTTAATAGTTTGTGCACTTAATTAGTTAATTATATATATATATATAAATGTACACAAACTCTGAGCAAGAGTAGTACAATTAATCCCCGACCAAATTACACTTTTAAATATAAGTCTACTTCTACTTTCGTATTCCTTTTGAGAAAATTACTTTCACATATTTTTAAGATGAGAGATTTTTTTTTTTTTTTAATTAACCCACAAGTTATGTACATTCATGTTGGTTTTATATTCATATTTAGTCTAACTAATTTTTATGTATGTCAAGAAAAAGGCGATTGCGCTGGCCTAGAGAAATATTCTAAATTATAGTGAAATCTTGTGTTATTGTCTACATTAATTATTATTATAAATTTATATTTTCAACACTATTTTCTCATTAATAATTGTAAGGTAAAAAATTGTATTACCTTTATTTTTCTCATTTCTTTACATTCACTTTTCATCAATACTAATAAAATCAGCTTTTCACTAATACCAAGACAGGAATAATAATAAATAATTACTAACTCTTTTAAAAATTTATTTTTTCACCAATATCAATAAAGAAATAATATAAATGAAAATATAAAAAATTGAAAAATATACAAAAAATAATAATAATAATTGATAAAATCGGATGTAGTAATTAATATTCACTAAAATTATTTAGTAAGCTTATACGGAGGTAGTAGTAAGTAGTATTTTATTTGTATGAACAAATAAAATTACAATTGTGATTGGAGAGAGTTAGGGGTGTAAGGTTTCGGAATGTTTCTTTGTAAGGATTTTTTCCAGTACCAATTGATTGATTCCTCCTATATAAGGAACTTTTTCCAAAACCATATGACCGGTTTTGTTTTTCATTCAATTCCTAATTATTCGTATCCGGTTTTGGTTCGGTTCTTGATTTTTTGGTTTTTTGAAATAGTGGTTCAAAACCATATAATATTAATCAAAATAAATTTTATACTTAAATTATTACTAATTTAGCAAGCAAATTGTTTTGAATTTGCAAGAAAAATAATAAATTCTAATGATGAAAGAAAAAATTAAACTCTAAATATTAGATAACCACTAAAAATAACAATCAAACTTCATGATGCAAACTAATAATAATAGTTTCGGTTGAAATTATGTAGTTTCGATATTTCATAATTAAATATATTATGTCTTTTAGGTATTATATAAAATATTGTTTTATAATACATACTATTGTTATTTTATATATATTTGTATTATTTGTAATTATAACAGGTTCTTGGTTCTGGTTCCTTTAAATTCTAGCTAGTGACGACTCAAGTCTTTTTAAGGCCTAAGCCAAACCCAAAGTTGGAGCCTTTTTTTAAGGCCTATATTTTGAGGCCTACTTTTATATACTACTAATTAATTTTAGGCTAAAATTTGGGGTCTAAAACAATTGTTTTAATGGCAGCTCCTTGAGCCGGTTCTG
>CATIWJ010154336.1:0-27577 GCA_949640765.1 Croton laevigatus | reverse complement strand
TGATAAGTGCTAAATATATATATAATTTTATTATTAATTATCGCTTAATTGTTCATATAACTATTAATTAATCTATCTTTATGAGAGCTTATCTCGTTTATTTTTATTGTTCAGGTCATAATTAAATAATTTCATAGAAAGGGACGAAAATTGGGAAGGAATATAGATTATAGGGGTTGAAATGGAAGCTATGAGGAGTACTTGGGTTCATTGCAGAATTTAGAGAAGTTGAAGGACTGTTGTGTAGATTTTCATCAAAACACATTAAGAATTGCGTTTTGACAATCAGAAAAAAAAACAGGAGGCACGAAAAAAGGAGGGGAGCATCGAGTTTTTGAAGGGAGAGCAGCGAGGGTTTGAAGGTGGAACGTAAAAACACGATTTTGAGAAGGGAGGAGCGACACTAGTGAGGAATGAAGAGCATGATCTGAACCAGAGGCGACTTGAACGGCGACCTGCAGTTGACGGCGTGATATGAAGAAAACGAAGCTACTCCAGTTGGAACGATGATCTTAACCGACGCCATCTCTGCTGGAACTGTGATTCTAGGAAGACGATTTGACAAAGGAACTGTAACGCCTCTTATAAGCTTACCAAAGTATACCTATAAGAGGGTTACACGCGTAACTCCCCTTCTAAATTCACGAATGAATCTAGAAGAAGCGCTACTATTCTTGGTTAGTGAGTCGGTAACCTGCTTAAAATATTCATTCATTCATGTAATTCATCCACAACAAACTTAACTAATTATCACTATTGCGTATGATTCATATATTTACAATCAATCCAAAGTCCCAAAAAAATAAAGTTACATGACCACAATCATTCCTAATTAGTTTATGTACATGCCGGACTAGATTATACAAAATAACCAAAACTATACCTAAAAGGACAGGTCTGCTGTGCTGATCAACCGGCTGCGGCAAAACTATCTACTCTGCTGCTATCTTCAACCTACGAGTTTAGACAGGTAAACTCGCTGAGCAAAACTATTGCTCAGTGGATGCTTTAACCGAAGTAGAAATAAAATAATTATGTAAAAGTATTTGAAAACATTTTAGGAATGGTAGGCAAACGTTGTAAGAAAAACAAATATATATATTTTATTAAAAGTCAAGTATTCAATAAAATCATATTGTAGCTCTAGTGGCACTCGGAAGAACTCGACAATAAGAATTGGGGCCCTATGCATATTTCGTATAGCCATTTATAGACTAATATGCCAATACCATAGGTAATATATATATTCTCATTCCTTTCCATAGCCAACACGTATTCCGTATAGCCATTTATAGACTATAACGCCAATACGGTGCTCATATATCATATTCATTTCAATATCAAATCATTTCCGCGATTTAACCCTACGATGCATCGTATTCTTATCACTGGTGTTCTAAAGCGAGCCACATAAGCATTTAAATCAAGTAATCATTCATATGGTCAATATTATATCATGCTTATCATTTGATATACATTCTCATTCAATTCTCATAATAATATATCCCGTATTCATATCTCATGGTCATAAATAAATACAAGGTTTCAAAAATAAATTTCGTTCCGTTTAAATCTCATAAAGTTTCATTTGAAAATCTGTCGGAAAAGCTGTGACCGTCGCGTGCGCTACCTTGGTCGCCAGCACAAGGCCTACATTTCTTGTTACTGCCGCGAGCGAGACCGTCATAGGGTGTGTGACGATCGCGGACGCGCTGTAAAACTTAGGCAGTCGCGCGCGCGATGAACACATGGTGTGTGACTGTGGCATGCGCGGCAAATCCTCGAAATCCCCCTGTCTCCCCATATGGTAGTCGAGAGCGTGACAACCACACCGAGACGTGACTGTCACGAGCGCGACACCTGTGCGGCCAAACGGGTTTTCATACATTTTCAAATCCAACGTTCAAACAACTCAAATGCTCAAATTCCAAAACCTGACTCTTATCAAATGCATTTAAATGAACTTATTTCAAAGGTAAAATCAAGAGAATAAGATCATATTTCAAATCCATATAGAGATTAACAAAATATTCAAATTTTCAAGAAAATCAATATAAAGCTTAAGTAAGAGTTTCGGTTAAGGCATCAAACCTCAAAATATAGTCTTCTTCCAAGCTCAAGCTACCTCCTTGCCTTTATCCTTAGCCTTAGCTTCTAAATCACCTATAAAACTCAATATTTAGCTTACTATTTGAAGAATCAAAACAAAACCCTAACTAACACACCTAGGGTTTTCCCCCCATTCCAAACCTTAGCTTGTTCTAATTTATTCTACATAATCTAACAAGATACCCTCTCAAATCCCACTTGATACAGCACAAACCTTAACTCAACTCAAAAGAAGTCAAGCTTTAGCTTTGGTCTTACCTCTACCCTTAGCTTCTCCTTAGCCAACTTGATACACACACTTGAAATGCTCTCTTAAATCTTGTGATATGGGCCGGCTAGAGTGGAAGAAGAAGTAGAAGTTGATGAAGATAGTGAGAGATGATAAAGTTGAAAATGACAAAAGAGAAAGAGAGGGAGGGAGACGTTGGGGCTAGGAGAAGAGAAGAAATTTCTAGATTGGTGTAGATGGGTGTGTTTTGGAATGGATTTATGTGTTTAGGTTTGGGTCTATGGGCTTAGCCTATGTTTAAATCAATTTCCTTCTTATTTCTTCCTAATTTTATTAAGGCCCAACTCAACAACTTTAAGCCCAAGTCTCAAGTCCAACATTAGCTAGCAATTAAAGGTTTACCTCAACTCTTAGACAACGCTAGCTCGTATTTCGTGACCATCTCCGACGCCTCTGAGCCTCGGGGTCCGAACTCCTATAAAAACATCATCAGCTACAACAAACTCAAGAAATACTAACTAATGGGGAAATGAGATGTTATAGGAACTGCTGGACGCGACAGAGGAGATCGGACGGTGATATGAAAGGAGGCCGGATTGGTTTTTCTCATTTGAGATTGATTTGTGGGCATCAATTCTGGTTTAACATTTTATTCTTCTTTCCTGTCTCTTTTGATTTATTGTGTTGGGTTTGAGATTCTTGTGATAAATTGAATTTTGCTTATTGATTTGGTTGGAATTGAGCTATTAATTTTGTGTGGATTGAGATTGAACTTTAATATTAATCTGTGAATTGATTAGCTTGGGTAATGATTACTGTTCTTTTCTGCTTTACACTTGAAATTGTTGGGACTGAAATGATGATTAAGAGCTAAATTTATCTTTATCTAGGGTGTAACATGAAGTTAATTATGATATGAACCTTGTGCTTTAATTCCATTTGATTATTTTTGTTTTCTTAATTGGATTGATTATTCGCTATAGTTCAAATGGTTAGTCGCCGTTTGTTCAACTTAGGTTTTGAATAAATAACGAAAGTTGATCTCATTACCCGATTTCATCCATTTAAGATTTAAAGTGAATTAGAGATATAAGCTTTAAGAGTGGAATTTGGCTTTGATAAATTGAATTTTATAAATACGAAAGTTATTAGAATTTTTTTTATCGTCGAATTTTCGGGAGTTGAGTTCTTTAGGATAATCATTTAGGTGAATTTAATTTCATAAAGGATGAATTTACAGATTGCGACCCCTAGATAGTTTTCACTTGTTGCGTTCATTTTTCCGAAGTCTTCGTCAATTGATTTCTCTACTTCTCACCTCATACATTCTGCTCTAATCATTTCTTTTAATTTGAACTTTCTTTAGTTTTAGTAAATCACCAATCATATTGTTTCTTTTGCTCACTTCTTTTTTTTGCTTGCTCTTTTGGAGGAATTTATAATTCCATTAGCCTTCCTTTGTGAATACGACCTTGGTTGCTCACCAAAATACTACAATTACCCCGTATACTTGCGGGTCGCTTTTGGATAGTATAACTTTGAGCGAACAGGAGTATCTATCTAAATAAAAGTGAAAAAAAAAAGATAAAAATATTTGAGAACATGAGGAAATTGGACTTGACCGAGAAACCAATATATTGGCTATCTATGAGCAACATGACTAACAGTAGGCAACAAGATTGGAGGAAGTTGTACGGACTGGTCGGTGACGAAGGTAGATAGCGATCCAGTGACCAAACATAGAGTACGGTGATGATTGGTGGTCGGTAGAGGGGGAAGTGATGCCACATGGCAACTATCAATTGGGCCACGTGGCATTTACTGGGTATGGCAGTGCCATGTGGCACATCAGGGTGCTGACTTTGATTGTTGAACGCCACGTGGCAGCCTCTGGTTCCAGGTAGCTACTGACACAAAGTAGGTTTTGGTGCTGCCAGTTTGATTTGTTTAGGTTAGTCAAATTTTAATTTTTTAGAATTTTTCTTTATTTTCGGTTTGGTTTTAAGCTTTTATGTCTAGAAAAAGTTCTTAGTTTAAGGCGAAGTATATCTAAGATGCAAAATGATTTGCATTTCTAAGAAACCGTATCATCGGACTGAAAAAAAAGTTAAATTAGTGTCCAGTTAAGTAAATCGGATGAACTAATGATAAATAAACGGGAAGGGTTCTCAATCAAAAAAGTCAAGAATCGACTGCACCTAATTAATCATTTATGAAAAATAATTAATTAAATATAGTCTAGTTATAAAATTTAAAATATAAAATAAATACAAATTTAATTTTTGACTAACTACATAAATTCCGTGCTAGTTTTTATAAAATAATAAAATATGATGACGCCAACAATATTAGTTTATATTAATTTATAGTAATTAATATTACCTCCATTTTTATTAATTTTTTTATATTGAAATTAGCATGATTAAATTTAAGCGTGGTGTTATTAGTTTGATGGATTGGGTTAGGTAGATTAAATTATTATTTATATATAACTTAAGTATAATAATCATATTTTATAATTAATCTAAAAATATTTTAATTTCAAATTATTAATACCAAACTTGAATTTAATCATGCTGATTTCAATGTAAAGGATTGAGAAAAACAGAGGTAGAATATGTTTTGTGTAATTTAATTTAAGATTATTAACAAATAAAGAAAAAGGACCCAGCATACAGACCACCTCTTCCTTCATCTTCTCTCCTTCTTCATCCAGCTTCCAACAGACCCTTAAGTTTCAAACGGCCGCAGCCGCCGCTCCAGAAGCCGAATAGTGAAGACGAGTACACCGTTCGACTCTCCTTGACAAGCTGATTCTAATTGTACCATCATCGTCGCCGATTAGTGTCCGAAGGAGAAGAGCGAATTGGGTCGGGGATCGTGGGCTAAAAGGGTCGCGATTTTTCGGCGTTGATTTCAGCCGCTCCGTTGTCAGACGGTATAAATGAAGGTATATTTGAACTCCTCTCGTCCTCCTCTTCCTTTTGATGTTGAGTTTGTGAGTTAGTTGCATATTTTTTTGATTTGATTTTCCGACGAAATTTCCGAATATATTTATTTCTTCCTTAAGTTTCAGACCCATTTTCTTCCTTAAATTTCCGAATGTATGCTATGGTGTGGTTGGATTGGAATTTTGGGCAAGTTGCAGAGTTGCAATGGAAAATAATGGTGAGTGATCTTGCTGATAAGGGGAAGTTAAAAAATTGCATGGCTATTGGTGATGTGTCTGGTTCCATGAGTGGGACTCTAATGGAGGTATCAGTAGCATTGGGAGTTTTAGTTTCAGAATTGAGAGATGAGTCATGGAAGGGAAAGCTCATAACTTTCAGTGCAAATCCAACACTTCAATCCGTCTAGTTTTAGTGGATTGAATTCCTCAGAATTGTCTTTTTTGTTTTCTTTCTCTTTGTTCATTAATGGGAGTTAGATAAATGAGCTAAAACATTTTGCATTCTGTATTTTTTGTTGGGAATGAAATGAAATGAACTAACTCTCCATTTTACATCAATTATTTACAGTTTAACTATCCAATTCTCAGTCTCAATTTTTTTCTATTTGATTCCATGAAAATTAGATGCTCTGCATCACTGGAAGTTTCTGTTCTGGCAACTGGAACGTGTGTCAGCGGTAGTCGGTGGGTGACAATGATGTGCTTGGTGGTGAAGTTGAGAGGGAGGGGGAGAGGAGGATGAATAGGAATGGGGAAGGAGGGGTATTTTGGTCTTTTTCAAAAATAGAAGAATAAAAATATTGACTTCTTGCTTTGATTAACAGAAAAAATGAAGAAAAGTGGACGGAAGGACCTAAGAGTATAATTGACCTATAAATTAGTTTTCCAAAACCGGAGGACTTGAAAGCAAATTAGGCCAAACCTTAAGGACCTGAAATAAGTTTCCCTTTTATTTATATATTTCCTCATCTATACTTTGCTTTTCTGTATAATTTATTTTCTCTCATATAATCTACTACTTGTCTTCCAAAAATGTTGAATAAAATCTACATTCCAGTCCACTTTTCTCCTTAGAAAAGTGGATAACTATATTTACCGAATTGGTACATGGTGAACTTCGCTGTTCCAGAGGGTGCAGCGAATGGGGTAGACGTTTTCGGGTAAAGGTATGGGCATATTGATTGCCCTTTTTCTCTTGTTATCTGAGATAGAAGTTTTCATTTTATCTTTGTGTATGTGATGCATTGGCATATATTTGCAAGTCAACATATGAACAGTCACATGAACTTCTCCTTTCAATTATAGTTTGTGGTCTCTGATATTTTCCGGGGAAAACATTTTATGATCTTTAATTGGTCCTTGCATTCAATTTTAGGATCTAATACCTTTATTTGCCTATGTTATGCAGGGATATTTATTGCAATTTTTTTGAAGGTTTCGTATATACATCTTTATTTAGCTTTTATTGTTCTTATACTATATGGGCTGAGGTGCACATTTCATGGGAGGTGTAGAGGATGATGAACCAGCCTCAAAACGAATGAAATTAGCCTCTGGAGAGTTGACAGTTCTTTCCAACGGTTCTAGTTTAACAGAGACCACAGTTGGGCCTTCAAGGGAATTGATGGCTCGACCCCTACAATCTGAAGGGGATGAAGAGGTTGTTGGCTCAAAAGGAGTTATTAAAAGAGTTGAATTTGTCAGAATAATAGCTAAGGCATTGTATTCTCTTGGATATAAGAAGACTTGTGCTCATTTAGAGGAAGAATCTGGCATTCGCTTGCACTCCTCTGCTGTAAATTTATTCATGAAGCAAATTCTTGATGGCAATTGGGACGAAAGTGTAGTCACACTGAATAATATTGGTCTAAAAGACGAAAACATTGTTAAATCAGCCTCTTTTCTGATATTGGAACAGAAGTTCTTTGATCTTTTGGATGGGGAAAGAATCATGGATGCTTTAAAGACATTGAGGACAGAGATAACTCCTCTTTGCACCAATAATGGCAGAATCCGTGAGCTTTCTTCTTGCATTGTGTCTCCATTGTTGTGTGCTTCAGTTGGGTCTTCTAATCTAGATAATTCAAGGATGAAATCTCGGTCTAAGCTGCTAGAGGAATTACAACAATTGCTTCCTCCAACAGTGATAATACCTGAACGAAGGCTGGAATATTTAGTTGAACAAGCGCTCACCTTGCAAAAAGATGCATGCATCTTTCATAACTCCATTGATAATGAAATGTCATTATACACAGATCATCACTGTGGAAGAGATCAAATTCCTTCTCGAACTTTGCAGGTTAGAACCAAATCTTTAAAATCAAGCCTTGTGTATGCAGTTGACTTTTATATTTAACTTCTAACTTATGTAAGCTGTTGGTCTTCTTGGAACATTTACTTTGTTGGTATTGGTGCTTTTGGTAGTTTTCAAATTAAATTCCTGTGGAATTATTATCTTGTGTTCAAATTCTTGGAGGCTAGGCCTGTTTAGTCTATGATTGGGGATTTTTCTATTGGGGATTTTTCTATGAGGATAGCAACTTCACAGTAGACATGTAGAGCTTTTTTTCTTTCAAGTTTTACCCTCATTTAGTACAGCGAGGATTTTATTCCAAAGTTTTACAAGTTTTGGTTGTTATTTGAAGTATTGATGAAAGTCTCCTTTTTTTCTTCTTCCCCTCTACGTATTTTCTTTTTCCTGCTGCATTCCTAAGTGAAATGGATTGAAATCATGAACTGTCTCATGGGTGGCCAGTTTCTTAGGGCGTGTCTTTTAATGTGTAGAAATGATACATCTACAATGGATTAATTATTGCCATAATAGGAGGAAGGTTAAATATTAATTTAGAAATCTGACTTGGTGCAAACAGAAAGCGTAATCACTGGTTGTGATATTTCTTGGAAACAAGAGATTTGGGTTGAAAATGATAACTGGTCTTGGTTTATTATGCAGATTCTAGTTTGAGTAGTGTTCATCATTAAAATTTTATGGCAAAAAAAAGAACATTGCTTTTGGGAAATCAAGACCATGTTTCTTTAGGTATTTTTTAAGAATCAAATTTGAAATTTATATTCATTTTAAGTTAATCTGAAGGGTAGTTGATGGGGTTGAATGGAGATATTTGCCGTTATTAGGCTTTTGTTGTGCTTGAATGTTTGGTGTTGGAATTCTTTCAAGTTTTACCCTCATTTAGTACAGCGAGGATTTTATTCCAAAGTTTTACAAGTTTTGGTTGTTTTTTGAAGTATTGATGAAAGTCTCCTTTTTTTCTTCTTCCCCTGTACGTATTTTCTTTTTCCTGCTGCATTCCTAAGTGAAATGGATTGAAATCACGAACTGTCTCATGGGTGGCCAGTTTCTTAGGGTGTGTCTTTTAATATGTAGAAATGATACATCTACAATGGATTAATTATTGCCATAATAGGAGGAAGGTTAAATATTAATTTAGGAATCTGACTTGGTGCAAACAGAAAGCGTAATCACTGGTTGTGATATTTCTTGGAAACAAGAGATTTGGGGTTGAATATGATAACTAGTCTTGGTTTATTATGCAGATTCTAGTTTGAGTAGTGTTCATCATTTAAAATTTTATGGCAAAAAAAAAGAACATTGCTTTTGGGAAATCAAGACCATGTTTCTTTAGGTATTTTTTAAGAATCAAATTTGAAATTTATATTCATTTTAAGCTAATCTGAAGGGTAGTTGATGGGGTTGAATGGAGATATTTGCTGTTATTAGGCTTTTGTTGTGCTTGAATGTTTGGTGTTGGAATTGTAATTTCGGGTTGGTTTTGTTACATTGTTTTGTGCATAACTTAAGGATGAATATAAAATTGAAAACTTGGTTTCATTTTCAAAGTTCTAAAAGAAAAGTTTCCAATTGAATTAATTTGTTCTCTTCTTGTCTGGTGAGGATTAGAACTCTTGGGATTGAATGGCAAAAAGACTAGAATCAGAATGGGATATGTATTCTTCCTATTCTTGTGTTTGGCATGTAGAGTGGGATAAGGAGTGGAATTAGTAAGAAATTATAATTTAATCGTTAAAGATTTTAAATTACCATTGTCACTAGAAAATTGCAACTCAGACCATAAAAATACAATTACTCATAAAAAATTTATAAATTATTCTTTAGTTCTTGAAAATTTATAGCTTATTCCTTGGAATTCAGATTTCCCCACCCCTCAACATAGGAATCCTTATTCCTTGTATATTCCCTTTGTAGTCCTTTTCCATCCTTTTAAATTATGCAAGTGAATAAGGGGGAATTGTTCTTCCTTTCTCCATTCCATTCTGCATAGTTAAAATTACTAGGACTGCAGTTTTGTTTTTCCAAATTTGGCAAATTCTTTTCAAGTTGTTGATACTGCAACCAAATTGAAAGAAAAGTAATTTGGACATCCACTAAGTTTTAATTCTAGCAAAAATAAGAAAATAGAATCAACATCAAGTGCAATTTATTAAATTATAGGATTTTTTTTTTCCTCTCTTACAAATAAAATTACTAGGACTGAAGTTTTGTTTTTTCAAATTTGGCAAATTCTTTTCAAGTTGTTGATACTGCAACCAAATTTAAAAAAAAAGTAATTTGGACGTCCACTAAGTTTTTATTTTCCTAGCAAAAATAAGAAAATAGAATCAACATCAAGTGCAATTTATTAAACTATAGGATTTTTTTTCTCTTACAAATACTACTAATTAGCTTAAGAGTCTATAATTTAATGCAAATGAACATGCAAGAGAGCATGGATTGGGAGCTAAAGGTGCAATTCTAATACATTTTGATGTTGAGAAGGTTTGGGTAAATCAACGTTAAGATTAAATATAATTTTGACTGATTGGGTCATTGGTCTTCACTAAAAGCTAGTTATGTTTGAGGAAATTGTGGAAGGTGCTCAGCTCTCTATTTTTTATCAATCTAGATATAACTTCAATATTGATTCTTAAATTAAGATTAGTTTACGTTACACTTATGAGGCTTAAGCTAAAGATGTTGCAAACAGTGTATTTAAAATTTGAGCAGAAAGAATATAGCTACTAAAAGTTTCCTTTGTCGATGCATAAAACCATAATGATTTGAAATTTGAATGCAATTATGTGGTGCAAGAATCTCTTACCAATGTTGGCCAAGTTATTGTATTATGCATGGATATTATGGTTAGACTATATACAACAAATGAGGACCTAACAAGAAAGAGTAATTGTTTACTGTTGGTAAAAGTTTTAAGTATGTGATCTTATTACTTTGAAATGTGAAGTTAAGGTTTTAGAGCAACCACTTCTATAGATTTTTGAAGATCAACTGTTCTCAAGGGTTTTGATAATGATTTTATGTCCTATATATAAGCAAAATCTTTCTGTACTTAGGGTTTTGATGCATGTATGTAAATTTATATACTGCATCCTTATTATTGGCATTTCTTTGTTTTTGCATTTTCCACCAATTCCTTTTAAAAATTAAATGATATTTAATGAATATGTGTGGTTGCAAATAAAAGTTTTGGTGGCATGAGGGATTGCTTAAAAAGTGGACAAGAATTTGAAAGTGAAATGTGAGATTAATGCAAAGAGTTATGCCAAGTTTTAAATCCAGAAATTCCAGGGGGGATAGTTTAACAGTTAGAAATCTAATGACATTGATTTAGAACTTATTGTTTTGTGAGCTATAGTGCAATGTGATTGTGATTACGCTGAGTGAGTTTCTACGTAAGGCTACAATGAAAATTATGCAAAGTAGTGGTACATTGTATTATGGCATAGCTAACATTGCCCAAGGTCAAGATTGAGGCGAAAAGTCTAGGAACAACAAAGAGGAAATGCTATTTTCAATAGCATTATGGGAAAGGTAAGAAAATATATTGGAAATGAGATATAAAAATATATATTAGGAATGTTAAGTGGGGTATTTTTTTTTTCCTCTAGAGAAGTATGGTTAAGATTTAGGTGAAAACTTAGAACAAAGCCAAGTAAAGTGGAAATTTGCTATGTTTGGTGGTTAGGGTTGAGCATTTAACCCGATATGGCAGGACCCGTTGAAACCCGACTCACGCGGACACATTTTACCCAATCCATTGGGGCACGGGGCGGGGAGTGATTTTAATAATGAAACCCACTGTGGATTTGGGGCGGGGTCGGGTTTTAGTATACCCGCTCCAAACTCGTCCTGCTCAAGGATAATATTATAATTTTACTAAAAATTTAAAAATTCTAAATGATAATGAATATGTTGGCTTATAAAGATTACTATAAAAATATGTCTTTTATTGAAATTCATGAATAATTGACATATAAATTTGAATTATTTTGCATAATATTTGTGAAAGTTGTATTATATTTTAATTAATCAAATGAGGTTCAATGTAGAAGTAGCGAGTATTATTTTTATCGATTGAATTATTCAATTTATTTCATAGATTATGTAATTAATTGGTCTTATTTTACAATTTAAATGTATTAAAAATACTGAAATTCTTTTTTTTTTTTTTTTGCTTAAAAATTTATTTTTTTTCAAAAAAAAAAAAAAAAAAATCCGCGAATAAACCCGCTAAATGCCTGACTCGATTCGTGGTTCAAAAAAACCCAACCCGCAGTGGGGTGAGGGGTGAGGCGACTTATCAGTGAGCGGGGCAAGGACGGGTTTTAGAAAACCCTCCCCTAACCCGCACCATGCTCAACCCTATTGGTGGCTTGGTGTGGAAGATAAAGGAAAAGAAGTAAAGAATGAAAAGGGGAGATAAGAAAAACGTATCATTGACAAAAGAATAGCTATTGGTGGGAAAAGTAACATCTATTGGAAAGATCAAATTTTTTTTTTTTAATTTTTCATGGGGGTGGTGGGGGGGGGGGGTGTGTGTTGTGGTTGTAAGAAATTGGAGGTCAAGGATTGAGGAGAAAAATAGAATGAACTGAGGGGAAAAAAAAACATTTTGCTTTTTTTGGTGGCTTCACTTGGAATATAAAAAGAAAAAAGGAACGAAAATGGAATTTTTTTTTTAAGATAAGAAATAATGTACTATTTATGAACAAATAAATGCATTTATTATTATGGAAGCTAAGAAGATATCCTATAACTCAAAGCATGCAAGGAAAAGACATGTGAATTGCAAGCTAAAAACGTAATGTTCTCCAATCAAATCAAATTTGATAACTGAGATTTTAAATGCTTCAGATCATATGTCCACATGGAACTCAAAACCACGACCTTTGCAACAGGCTAGTTTAGATGTTTTGATTTTTGAATTCATACAATTTTCTCCACCAACCATTTCATAGTATGCAAACTCCATGTGTGCAAGAGCTCATTCTTTATAATATTGGCATCTTTCTTTTACCAAAGCTTTTTTATTTGAAACTAACATGGTGGTGGTGGGCACTACTAAAAGATTTAAAAAAGATGAATCTTGATGGATTTAGAACTTCACAATGGCAAAACAGGAGAAAATGAACATTAGCATTCTTATAATTTCGTAGATGTTGGTTGGACAAATCCTTCTAAGATCTTTTTATAAAAAGTAAATAGTATTCACTATCTAGAAAATGTAGACAAACAAAAGCTCTTACTGTGCATCATCAAAATTTGCAAATGCATTTTCTTTTTATTGAGGCTTTTTTGTATTAGATGTTCTTGGATATTTTGATGTGCGTGGGTTTGAAATTTTGTGTAGGCTTAGCAATTTAAAGTCTTTTGATGAGAGTTAATGCTCTTCTTTGCTCCTATTTTTAGTCTTCTATTTGATTTGATGTGGATGACAACATCTGAACATGGGAAAATATACGGTAGAATTATGTTGGAAATAACAAAGTACAATAACTTTTAAATAAAATGGAGAACATGTGAAAATTCATGAAACTCATCTCAATTATCTAGATCGAGACTATAAATGGGTTGGCCTGTTGTGTTGAATTGACTTGACGTGATAATGAAATTAGGTCAGCATGTCTACGATCTTTTAACTAATCATATATAATTTTTCTACTTGAACGCAATTAGAAATTGGAGTGGGTTGCACAAACATTACATGTAACACATTTAATTAAAGTAGATCTTATATTGGTCATAAAACCTAATGTGACAGGACATTAAGATGTCAACTTGTATGTTATATGATCACAAACCTTAATATTGTAACAAATGCATCTAGTTTGTATGACCAAACAATACTTTTTTTGTTGAACAGGCTGACAGGTTAATCTTGACAAAATTATTTTAGCATGTCCACAATAATTTTAGTCTTAACACGCTATGTTATGTGTTAGACGTATTGTCTTTGTGCCATAACCTATTTTGACACCCCTACACTATAGTGTGCTACTAAAAATTGTGAATGAGAGTATAATTCCAGATATAGTGGATTTTTAATGGAGTTGGATATTTGGAAAAACAAAGGGCATTTGATGCAGATGGGTGTTTTTCACTTTTGTTTTAAGTAGTGCACACAATAAGTTTTCATTTGTTCATAGTTTCTAAGCATCACTTTTTGTTTTTTCACCTGGTTTACATAGTATGTAGCCATCATATTCAACTATTTCAATACAATTCCTTTTCTCCCATCAATTGCCTATTGGACACTATATTTAGCATCGTTTTTTTTCACACCCAGTGTTCCAACCTTCTTAATCACATAAAAAACATGATAATTTCTTTAATGACTGTGAGCAAAAAATCAAAGTAGCATTGCTTTTCTTTTCCTCTTCTTTCCTTTCATTTTTCTCATGTTTTTTGGGTTACAAAACATGATAATAAATGACATCAAAATTTTTGAGAAAACATAGAAGACAAGGCAAACAAAAGGTCTCTCTCAATGATAGGTCTTCAATCTTAATCCCTCCATTATTTCTCTTTTTCTTGATGATAAGCTTTTTTTTTATTGCTTGCCTACTAGGTTCTCTGCTTATGTCAATTCAAATTATAGTAATGCCTTAGTATGTTAGAAGTTTTTTTGTTGCTAGTTCTTTTTAGAAAGGTATTTATTTTCTTGAACTGCAATATTTTTCACCACTTTTTTTTTTTAATATAGTTTTTTCATATATTTGCTTAAAGTTTTTGCTTGTTTACATAAAATACCCTGCAAATTTTTGTTTTTTATTTGTGTTAAAGATAAGTTCTTGATTATATTGAATGGCTGATGGCTGATACAACAAGAAGAAGCCTTAGTCTCAAATAAGTTGGGGTCGGCTGTAAGGATCCTCCAACGGTTAACCTCTCCAAACATAACGAAAGCAGTCATCACAAGCCTTAGGTATTTTCCATGACACGAATTTTACGTCTCCAATCAAGTTTGTTATGAATCAAATCCGCATCGATATCTAAGACTTGTAAATCTTTAGATGTTATCTCCTTCCAAATAGTCTTAGGTCTCTCTCGACCCTTCTTGGCCCCCTCGACTATCAAGCTCACACATTTACTAACTGTTGCGTGAGGAGGTCTCAGTAAAACATGCCCAGACCATCGAAATCTATCTTTTCTCACTTTATTACTAACTTCCGCTACGTGGATTTTCTCTTGAATATGAGCATTCTTAATTTTGTTTAACCTTGTATGACCACACATCTATCTTAACATTCTCATCTCGACCACGTTCATTTTATGGAGATGTTGGCCTGTTGGTGCTCAACATTCGCTTCCATAAAGCATTGCCAGTTGTACAACTATCCGATGAAATTCACCTTTCACCTTAAGGGGTATTTTTTTGTCACATAGAACCCTTGATGCACTCTTCTACTTTACCCCACCAACTTGTATTCTGTGAGCCACATCTTCATCCAAACGTCCTTCATACTGAAACACAGAACCTAGATATTTAAATTATTTGGATATGAAGACCAAAACTCCATCCAATTTAGCTTCTTGTTCTTGCTTCTTCCTTAAATTGAGCTCACAATGTATATATTCCGTTTTGCTCCTACTTAAAAACCTTATCCTTAAGAGTTTTCCTTTACACCTCCAATTTACGGTTAACTCTAGCACTGGTTTTATCAATAAGCACAATGTTATATGCAAATAACATGCACCAAGGAACATCATCAGGTAAGCTCCTGGTTAGCTCATCCATAACCTGGGTAAATAAGGGCTTGTGGCTGAACCTTGATGCAATTTAACGGCAATAGGGAAAGCCTCTATAGTCCTCACCCGGTGTTTTCACACTAGTTGATACATCCTCTTACATGTCCCTGATGATGTTAATATACTTGACATGAATTCCTTTCCTCTCCAAACCCACCATAGCACTTCTCTTGGTTCTCTATCATTGGCCTTCTCCAAGTCAATAAACATCATGTGGAGATCTTTCTTCTTCTCTTGGTATAATTCCATTAGTCTTCTTAGAAGAGAAATGGCTTCTATAGTGGATCTCCCTGGCATAAAACAAAATTGGTTCTTTGACACTACCGTAATCTTCCTCAATCTGCGTTTTATAACTCTTTCCCATAGCTTCATTATTTGACTTATGAGTTTGATACCCCTATAATTTGTACAACTTTGGATGTCTTCTTTATTTTTATATATTGGCATCAGAGTACTTTTTCTTTATGCATGTGGCATCTTATGTCCTTTCAATATATCATTAAAAAGTTTGGTTAACCAGACAACTCCTTCCTCCCCAAGGCTCTTCCAAACCTCTATAGGGATACCATCTGGACCATATGTCTTACCAACTTTCATATGTTTCAAGGCTTTCTTTACAATATCTTATACGCTTATACCAACTGAGATTATCTGACGCAGGAAAATCTTGAAAATCTTGTTCATGTTCAGAGTTGAATAGTTGGTCAAAATAGACCCTCCATCTCTCCTTTATCTCATTATCCCTTGTCAAAACCCGCCGTGCTTCGTCCTTTATACATGTAACCTGACTTAAGTCTCTGCTTTTCCTCGCTTGCAACTTTGTGAGCTTGTAAATGCCCTTCTCCCTCTCTTTAGTACCCGACTGTTGATACAATCCTTCTAGTGCTTTACCACGGGCCTTATTAACTGCCTTCTTTGCTTCATTCTTAGCCCTTTTATACTCCTTAAAGACCTTGTTGTTTGTCGCATTTGGTAACATTTTATACCACTCCCTTTTAGCCTTAATAGCCTTTTGAACCTTCTTGTTCCACCACCACTCATCTTGTGGGCGAGGCCTTGACCTTTAGAGACCCCAAGCACTTTACTTGCTACTTCCTTAATGCACGTTTCCATTTTCTGCCACAAGCCTTATGCACTAGCCTTCAAGTTCCAAACACCTTTCTTTAGCAACTCTTCCTTAAAGGTTCTTTGAGTTAGGTCTCTCAGTTTCCACCATTGTATTCTTGGTTCCATTGCTTTCTTTTCCTTCCCCCATTTACTTTTGGTCTTGACATCTAACACCACAATCTGATGTTAGGTTGTCAACGCTTCACCAGGAATGACCTTGCAATCCTTGCACCTACTTTTATCCCTCCTATAAGTAAGTATAAAATATATCTGGCTTTGGGTTTGTCCACTCTTGAATGTGATCAAGTGTGACCTCTTCTTTTCAAAACACATATTTGCTAGCACTAGATCATAAGCCACTGCAAATTCCAGAATGCTCTTTCCCTCCTCATTCCAGGTCCCAAACCCATATCCACCATGAACACTGTCATAGTCCTTATTGTCTTTAACCAACATGCCTGTTCAAGTCTCTTCCAATGAAAATCTGTTGATCATTAGGGATTCCTTTCATTAGCTCACCCATCTCCTCCCAAAACTTATCCTTAGTAGCTCCATTTAGATCCACTTGAGGGGCATATGCACTTATGACATTAATAGTATCATCTCCCAACAGAAGTCTAATAGAGATAATTCTATCCCTTAATAATGCCTACTGCGTTTTTGTTGGTTTCCAAACCATAATATCATAGCTTATATCTTGAATTACTAATTTCTTTAGTTTTATTACCCTTCATCTACATTCCTTTTTTTTAGAGTATCAACAAGCTCTATGGACTTCCCTATTAATGTACAAATGTTCCAACTCGCTAACCTTAAACGACTCTCCTAGACTAGCTTCTTTAGCTGCATCCGTTTATAATGTGTAGCCCTTTCCTATCTGGCACCACATCCGGCCGCTGATGTGGTGGGACTATCTTCTTTACCCGTACCCCTCCATGGCATGGGAACCATTGCTAGGGGTGAGCATTTGGCCAATTTGGTCAATTTTTGACCAATCCTTAGCTGAATTAGAATATGTAAAATTTTTTTCCTTTACCCGTTTTGGCCGAATTAGATTGTCTACCCGAATTACCCGTTTAACCGAATTACATTTATTCCAAATTACCCGAATTATCCAATTTAAATTTTCTTTGGCCGAATTAAAATACATTAATTAACCGATTTGGTTGAATTAAAAATTAACATTTTTAAAATAAATGTTCTACTTCTCAATCCATCTACAAAATAAATAGTCAATTAAAATAAAACAAGCATTAATCATAGTCCCAAAATGATCAAAGAGTTTAATATGAATAATAAATTATATAAAATGAATATGATGACCACCTCAAAACGACATCGTTTTGGCTCTTTCAAAACAACGTCATTTTGTTATTCGGCCAGAACGGATAATTCGGTCAAAATGTGTGTCGACTGAATTACCCGAATTACCTGTTTAAATTTTCTTACCCGGACCGTTTTGGCTGTTTTGGCCTAATTACCCGAATTACCCGTTTTGGCCAAACCATTTGCACACCCCTAACCATTGCTTATACTCCACCACACCCAAGCAACGATGTTGTGGAAACCCTTGCTCATTTAACACTATACCCGGGTGCCGATATAGCGTGTGCCTAGGTGAGCACGTCCCAACGATATGATGATTGATTAGAGGATTTATAGGAAGTTTGGCTAATTTTTATGCTTACCGCTAACCTACCACAACCCTCTTCCTTTATCTGGGCTTGGGACCGGCTATGCTACTCACATAGGCAGAGTTGGCTGATGGCTGATATTTTAGAAAATTTTTGTTACAAAAAATTCTTTCCATGGACTCTTTCTTTAATCCTTTTTTTTTATGTGAGTGATACATGCTTCCTGGTTAGATTTAATGACTGATTTTATAGAAATTTGTTTTTACGAGAAATTTGAACTTGTACTTCACTTTTTAGCTTTGATTTGATCGGTTCTTGTGCTGCTGTGCTATTCCTGCTGTCATTTCTTAAACGGTTACTTCTCCTGATAAAGTTTATGATCTTTCTACTCTACAGGAATTTGAGCTATCCTCTCATAACTTAATTTACACTTGCATACTGACTATTCCCTTAAATTAAGCATCAATTGCAATGAGTTCCACCACAACTCTTTTCTCTTATCTCCTACCATTTCAGCGCCATAATTTTTCCTCACCCTACAATCCTTTCCATCCCTTTCTTCTGCTCATCTCCAGATGGGAGAGAAAAAAAATCTCCTAATATTTTTCTGTAGAGAGGGGGATTTTTGGCCCGTACCTTTTTGTTGATCTTGATCACAACATATACCATTTGGCCAATCTGTAGGTATGCAAGAAAAGGCTGCACATACTTTCCAGTTAAGTCATAGATGTCCTTATCAGAGGGGGGTCAACTGATGATTATTATTTTTAAGATTCAAATTTTCCTATACTTTTGCATTTATTTCTATTGAGTGGGTTGTCTTTGTTGAGTGGGTTGGCTTTATCAGATCCTCCGTTTATCGTTTGACGATATATAGCTCATTATCATTATTTTTGCTAGTGGTGATATGACTTGATTTTACAAATTGAACTTCGTAGAATGCTTTATTTACAAATTTGTACTTATGTTCTTGATTTTACAAATGGAACTTTGTGCAATGCTTTATTTACAAATTTGTACTTGCATTTTCGCTGTGTGCTGATGCCACTATGATCTTTTTCCTGGAACAGATTTTGGAGGCGCACACAGATGAAGTGTGGTTCCTACAATTTTCTCACAATGGGAAATACCTAGCTTCATCATCCAGTGATCAATCAGCAATCATATGGGAGGTACAAAAAGTTTTTTGATTTGTTGTCTTAAATTGTATTTTTTTTCTACCTTCTCTGTTCTATCTTATTCAGTTACTATGGGATTATAGGGATCTGGATTGGTTCCTAAGATCATGTTTAGGTTATATTTCCTTCCCCCCCTCCTGCTAAGATGACTCATTTTCCTTCCTGAATAGGATTTATAAATATGATATTCATCTTATGAATCTTTCTTGGCATTTCTGTTTTGCATGCAGCACTTTGTCTTTCAGGTATAGTTTCTTGACAAATTTATCTTATTTGCTACTATTATAGCATCATAATGTTTTTTATCCATTATCCTCACTTCATTCCTTGCTAACTTGTACGCATCTTTAACTGGATTTGTACAAATACAAGATGTATTCCTTTTGCGGAGTATATTGTAACATATTTGAACATTCAAATGAAAGCCACTCCATGCGCACACAGAAAATTCCAACATTCAATAAATGGAACAAAATAATAGAACATAAAACCTAAATTGCTAATGTTTTGAGATTATATTGATTCGAGTTATTTAGTGTAGCCAATTGAAACTAACTAAATCGGTCAAGCAATCTATAATAGGTGTAATCGGACTTGGATTTTCTATTCAGATTCTTCCCTCCTCCTCCTCTATTCGGCATGAGTGTACATTTGTCTCTGTTTATGTGATCTCAAACTATAGCAACTGCCATGATGGTTTTCCATTTCTGTTCTCTACGAGAGAGGACTGATAGAATCAGACTTCATTTGAAAAAACTAAAAATCCTCGAATCAAATGAAAACCCATGTTGAAATTATCCTCTATTTCCTTAAAATCTATTTTTTTCTTCATTGTCATGGCATAATCCTGATAATTAACCACTGATTTGGGATTTGGTCTCTTAATTATGCTAGATCTAAGATTTGCTTTGTGTGAAAATATTTGTAAAAGGATTATATGGAGAAGAAAACCTCTTGCCTTCCTCAGAGTTGAGCTCTTGAGTTTCTTCCTTGGTTGTTAGAATAGTTGAACTATTGAAGGAGGGGAAGAACCACGTAGATCAGTTCATGTCAGCTTCCACATCAACTCCATGCGACCTCTCAATTAGCTCTGTAACCATTATGTTTGGCTGCTATGTGTAAAACTCGCTGGCATGTCCATTGGTTAACCGTTATTTTATGTTAACTAGCTAAAGGCCTGTGATTTATTTGCTTTTGTTTCAATTTAGTCCATTTGTATGCAACTGTTACATAAGATCATCAAATTGGGTGGAATTTGTTTTCCACCTGAGGTTTTGAGTGCAGAAATCTAAAAGGCCTATAAGGGCATAAAAGCTTTTTCCTTGGTAACTTTAAGTGCTTGTAAATTGTTTAAAACTAAGATTCAATTTCCAACACCTTAGAAGTTAAAAATAAGTTTTAAAAAACGGGCTAGCAAAGTTCTTTAAGTTAAAAAAGGTGCTTAGAAGTTGGTTTACCCAACTTATAAGCATTATAAACAATCTACTTTTACAGTTGACAATATTTTCGTTAATGTAAAATTTTTCGGTGCTTCTCTGAGAGCAGTTTTTGTTGATCAGAGCCACTGGAAATACCATATATTTTTCCTAGAGGCCCTTTTTTTTTTCCAAAAATTGTAGTCATTAAACAACTGCATGGCATCTTTCATCAAAAGGTTGACAACTGACTTATTTTTCACTCCATTTGTTATTAATAATTCATTATTCTTAATTATCTGAGTGCTTGTCAGGTTGATTCCAATGGTGGAGTTTCTTTGAAGCATCGATTATCTGGTCACCGAAAACCGGTTTCCTCTGTTTCATGGAGTCCTGATGATCAGCAGCTTCTTACTTGTGGGACGGAGGAGGTTGTCAGGCGCTGGGATGTCTCTTCTGGTGAATGCCTTAATGTTTATGAGAAACCTGGTTTTGGTCTCATTTCCTGTGGATGGTTTCCCCATGGGAAATGGGTATTTTCTGGAATTAATGATAAAAGCATCTGCATGTGGGACTTGGATGGAACAGAGCTAGAATGTTGGAAAGGGCAACGAACTCTGAAGATTTCTGATTTGGAAATAACGAGTGATGGAAAACAGATAATAAGTATGTGCAAAGAAACTGCAATCCTGCTGCTTGATAGAGAAGCTAAAATTGAGAGGGTGATTGAGGAAGATCAAACAATAACTTCATTCTCATTATCAAGAGATGATAGGTTTGTGCTGGTTAATCTTCTGAACCAAGAAATCCACCTTTGGAACATAGATGGGGGAATCAAGCTTGTCGCAAAGTATAAAGGTCACAAGCGTAGCCGATTTGTTATTAGGTCTTGTTTTGGGGGACTTGACCAAGCTTTTATTGCTAGTGGTAGTGAAGATTCACAGGTATGATAACATCTCCTTTTAAGTTAAAAAGCAGCATTGAAAATCAATTTTGATCATTATTGAAGCTCTGTACAGTGTTGATTTCTCTTTTTTTTTTTGTTCTTGCAAATCGTCATGGCTAGTCTTCTGTTAAGGCGGACCTATCTTTGTGGCCTGGGGGGAGGGGAAGGTGGTCTTGGAAATAATCAAATGCTTTGTTTACCTGTTATGGCTTTGTGTGTCTGCATTTTTTAGTCACTATACCCAAGTGAGATGATTTCCTTGTCTGTGTCATAGGGTTGAATTACATCCATAGTCATTAGAATAGCACTTAACATGCTGAGGCATAGCATAATGGCAAGTGAACCTGTAACCTGGCTTATAGACCTTGGTTCAATTCCCCCGCCCCAATACTTCGAAAAAAAATAATAATAATAATAAATAAAAGAATGGTAATAAAGACTCCCAATGTTTTCTCTTATGAGCAGTTTCTGGACCCAAATTCAGTTTTTAAAAAGTTGTCATGACTGTACTATATATCTTATAGTTAGTAGGCTAGTAGTGAATAGTTTTTTCTTCCCAGCATGACTTCTCTCTCCACAGTAATTGCAGAAAAAAGACATGAAGTGGAAAAACATGAAGCTGGCTCCGAAAGAGAATAGAGAGGGAGGTTGAGTGGCCTTGTTCAATAAACTTGTTACCCAATCCCATTGAAATCATTAAACTTCAATTGGACTGCAAAGTTACTATACCTTCATTTTTTAATGGAAGAAAAATTGATACCAAATTCCTAACGTTTTCAAGCGGAAACTATCTATGGCCATAATATATTTAATTTACTCTTCTTTGCTCTCTCTCCCTAAAAAAATACTGCATCTGAAAAATATCATGTTCTTTAATTATATCTCTGAATCAGCATGAATACTGTTGAACACCAAGCTCTGCTTTGTAGTAGATGAAAGGAAACATACCAGTGGTTTATGATCAACAGTACTAGATCTAAATTTTAGATTTGCATATTGTTTTTGATGTTAGTTCTTGTCCCTAGGTTGAAGGGACAATCTTTTTGCCTAGGATAAACTTTTGTCCATACTAGGGATGAGGTTCCTGTAAAATATTAAGGTTTAGTTTGGCATCAAATGAAATACATTTTTTTTTTTTGAGAAAATCAAATGAAATACTTGGTTCATATTCTATATCAATAAAATTTAGTTGCATTATTTGATTATCTGAAATGTTGGCTTCCGAGTAGATATGATCTTTGGTTCAGCTTTTGAGGATTTGCTTTTTGTGTGTGAATCATGAATGTGTTTATTTTTTGCTTCTCTAGGTATACATATGGCACAGAGGTTCGAGAGAGCTGATTGAGGCATTACCTGGGCATTCGGGGGCTGTTAATTGTGTAAGCTGGAATCCAAAGAACCCACATATGTTGGCTTCAGCTAGTGATGATCGTACAGTTCGAATATGGGGCTTAGACGGACTTTGCGTTAAGGGCAACACCACCACTCACAGCAATGGCATGCATTATTGCAATGGAGGGACTTGAGAGAAGCAATTCCTTCTTTTCCTTTACCATTGCTTTTCATGTATATACTCTTGTTTTCATTGCCTGCAAACAGAAATACACAACGTCGTCCTGAATTATGCACCATCTTTTTGTGATAATAAATTTCCATTTTTAACATTAATCTAAATCTATTACTTCATGATTAACACCCTATGTGCTCATGCCTTTCTCTAGTTGATGCTTTTAGTCTTCTCTAGATTAAAACAGTAAATACGAGTCGATAGATAATTGGTTTTTCGTTTTTCATTGAGAGTTGAAAACTCTGAAGGCAATGGTTTCGATTTAGGAGGAAGTAGAAGAACTCATGTTGTGGTTTGTGTAGTTTATCCTATTTTTTGAGAAGATATCACAAAGGAATGAACATAATATGCAGCTTTAATTATATTATTGTCCAACGATGAGAACAAAATTGACCAGTTGACATTACTTTGATGCAACAGGATTCACACAATGATAACCACATTATAATTTCCGTTGCACAATAATGTAATGTTTGTCTTTGTTTAAAATGATATTTACAAAAACTTTCTTGGGTTTTTGTATATTTTACATTTTTATTTTTTTGTTTATTTTTATTTTTTTGAAAAAGCTCAAGAAATGAAGGATTGGAATGGAAATGACCAAACTTCTTCCTTGAATCCCAACCCTAACCACTGGAACTCCAGGTAGCTAGCCGCTCGCTGTCCTGTCATGATGCTTCAGATTGTCGTTCATATCGAAAATGGATCAGATAAAAAACCTAGATGAAAATGACAATCTTCAATTCAGAAACCATGGAACGTCGTTTGTATTTCAAGTTTATTGCGAAGTCATATATTTACTGGACGAAAATATAAATTCATGCTTGTTTTTGTTTTTGTTATTGGTTTTCTAATTGGTTTTCATTTTCCAATCGTTTTTTGGATCAACATAGATTGCGTTGTTTTCATAGATGACAAGGGAGAAGTTCTCGCTGGAGGTTGAGATTGGAATTCCAGAAACAGGGATCGACTTTTACTGCTTCAGATTGGTTTTTATGGCGATTTCGTCGGTCGACGGTGAGATTCCGAAGACCTTCCAGTCTTCTGCTTCTGCTATTCACTGTCGAAAATCATATTAAAGACCTTCAAGTCTTCAATTCACTGTCAGTCGGCGGTTGGCTGCTTAGAGTTCTGGTTCCGGTGGTTAAGGTTGAGGTTCAAGGAAGAAGAAGAAGTTTGGCAATTTTCATTTCAATCCTTCATTTCTTGAACTTTTTCAAAAGGGCCCATAAAGTTAAATTTTGGTCATTCTACTGTTATTTTAATAGATAAAATGGTATATTTGTTCAACAGAATTGAAATGTAGGGAGATTTTTCTTAAAAAAAAAATAAATAGGGAGAAAAATGTAAAATGTAGAATATGCAAAAATCTAGGTTTTATAAATATCCCTTATTTAAGTTAATTGATTTAAATAAATAAATACCTTCAAGTGTTTGTCTTTATTTAAATTTAACTGATTAAATACTAAAAATAAATAAATACTTTATATAATTTTCTTGTATAACCAATAGATTTGCTGTAAGTCATATAACTTTCAACTTATTAGCTGCTTCGTAATTTTATTTAATTTCAAATGGTTTGAAATAACGTTTTTAAAGTAGCGGTTACGATATTTACCATTTTTTAACGATTATTAAAAATTATATCCGTAACGGTCGTTATTTAACAGTTACGGCGGTTATTTACCGCGATAGACTGCAAAATAACAATTATTATTATTATTATTATTATTATTATTAAACATTATGCATTTTGAACATCATATAGTTGTATGTCTATACACTATACTCTATATACATGTTTTCTGGGTAGGCAGTCTTCCCGATAATTGCTGTATTTCTGATTTTTAATTCTCGTAATAAAAATACGAACGGGCCTAGTCATCTTTTTCCCTCTACGATAGTATTCTAAAAAGGAATGCTTGAGAGGGTTTTTTAATGCGACTAGTCCTTTTATCAAAAAAAAAAAAAAAAGGAGTCCAATCATGAATTTTTAGTGGAATAATTTGTAATTAATTGTAAGAGGAATATAATGGTCATGTATGAATTCTTATTATAATTAGTAGCCTTATTTATTTAATTCTTGCAGTATATGTTGTGCCTTAATTATTTGTACTATACATGAGTTATGTATTTTAAATAAATAATAGATTAGCTTGTAATTGAAATTGTATTTTATTAATTCAAATTAAAAATTGATAATCATTTTATTTAAGATGTAAACCCATGGGCAACAGAAAGATTAATCTTATTGTTCACTTGTCATGCGGATAAAAGTGTTGATAAGTTTTTGAATATTTGCTTCTCATCTAAGATTATTATTTTAGAGAAAACTATTGACAGATTATTGGAATCTTAGTATAGTTTTCGGCCCACCTAAAAAATTTAGTCCTGGAAATAGTTAACAGCTGAAGATCTTAAGAGTCTCCAATAGAGTATAGTGGTTACTAGAAGATTTCTAGAAAGAAGACCAGTTAGCGATTCTACACTTTAGAATATCAATTTATATGATTTATGGTTATGGTTTGCCTTTATTATTGTTTCTTTCCTAGGTTGGGTCCGATGTGTAGTACCCAGCTACTAGCAAATACAGTCAACTTCTAATCAATACTTTCCATTGATTCTGTTTGGAATATTATCATCTTCAAACTTTCCATATTGTCTTCGTTGATTTTGTCCAGGATAACTAGGCAATTACTATTTCCGTAAACAATTCAACCCTAATACCTTTTCGTCAATTCTTTCTATAATGATATCTCACAAACTTGTCATTTTATCTTTGTTGGTTTTGTCCGAAGTAATTTGACACTTATGACTCACCAAATCAACTTATGCATTAAATACTAAACATATTTAGTTGTCTTCATTGTCGAGTGTAACTTTATATTTACACAACTCAACAACCAACCTTTCAATAGTGACGTTACTTGTGAAGGATTAACTCAAACCCATAATCCAGAAGTCAGTTTCTGAGCACACTTTCAACTTTCTCGAAAGTCCCTTACAGTTGGTACACTACATACATGACATGTTTGCACTTACACGCTAAGGTGTTAGTTAGCTGATTAACTTGTCTCTACCTCGAAAGACAAAAAAAAAAGTGTGAACATAGTCCAATACTGTTAAAATTGACCTACCAAATAGAAATGAAAATCTTCACTTTCCTTCAACTTCGTAAAAAAAAAAAAGACTTTCCTTCAAATCCTCATGACAATAAACTAACCCTTTTTCTACTTCACCTTCAAAAGATAGTTGTAAGAACTACTCAGAAATGAAAGAGAACATATTAAAGAAACAAAAATCCTAGAAAACCATAAAAAGGAATGAAACTTCTCATAGAGAAGACGGAGAGAAAAACCACTCGTCCTTAAAAAACACTAACAAAAGATTCAATTTCAACCTACTATGATTAAAGCATAGATACTAAATAAGACATATGAACTATATTAAAAGTGAGCCAAAATGTAAATAAAAAATTCAAATTTAAATCATAAAAAGTTAAAAATTCAAATTTAAAGATTTCTAAATGTCATGAGCATTTGGTAAAATTACATAAGAGTAAGATATAAAGAGTACACATATCAAAATGGAACAACATATATGCAATTATTGAATAATGATTTACACAAAAATGAAAAGATTCAATGAGTTTGCATAGAATTAAAAAAAAAAAAAGTCAAATTAGAAGTCTCAAATTAAGCCTCCTAATCCAAAGAGAATGTAGAAGCATGTGTATCATATCAAAAGGCCGAGCAGGTCTATGCAATACAAAATGTCTTTGAACTTGTATTACTCTCCTCAACATTCGAAGATACTGTCTTTCAGATACTGATTTTAAAATTATTTTGATTTCAGGTATTTTCTCTGATGGAATATGTATAGAAAACTTACTCCAATCAAGAATATCATTAAACGGCAACGTATAATTATCGGAAATGATAACCGGGACACATCCTAATTGAATTGCATCTACTACTCTAGGACTTGCTACTTCATACCCACTTGGACACAAGCAAAATTTGCTTTGACCCATCATTTTGAAGTAATCTTTTCTATTTTCAAGGTATTCATAGACTTGAACTTCTTTATCTTTTTCTTTCCAATGCTTTAATAATACCTTTCTAATGTAACCATGAGCTCCACCAGCAAAAAAGGCTAGAATTTTACGTTTACTTGGAGGTATACCTAGATAAGTAGAAGGGTCAAGCTTGCCGCGTGGAATATTTATTTCTGGTATAGAAATGTCTCTTTGAGGTTCAAATCTTTCTGATGTATTGGCATTGCATAGTGCCCTAATGAAATTCTTGTAGAGATTTGGATTCGCTAGTGAAATTTGTGGTGCCTGAAATTTCAAAGTTGATTGGATTAGTGTTTAGTTA
>CATIWJ010154319.1:0-30606 GCA_949640765.1 Croton laevigatus | reverse complement strand
CAAACCTTCAACCGCTGCACCTCAAATATTAATTTATACAATAAATTTTAATATGTTACAATTTTAATACTAATCTTATATAAATTCTTGCTCAAGTTGGAAAACTTTAACAATTCTCCTACAGTGTCCAAATTGAACTTTAGTACTTTGCATTTACAATTCAATCAGTCAAAAATAATTTGTATCAGGTAATAATTATGCTTCTTTGTTTCTTTCCTTTTCCCCACTTTTTTAAGGAAAATTATGCTTCAATGTTTCAAAAGCACATAATCACGCATCTTTACTTGTATAAAAGAGGATTTGTAATATTCTTTACCGGATTATTTTTAGCCGAAATAAGTGTGTTACAACTTGTGCTGCATGGCATACAGAGTATAAAATACAGTTGATTACATAAATTACCTTACTGAATATAAAATTTTTCTTCTTTTATCTTGATGCCCTTTCTATCTTCTGTCAACTCGTTCTCAGTATATGACATTCTAAGTGTTTCTGGTAAGTCTGATGTTACTCAATTGTTCTGGTTTCATTCATGTTTTTTCGTAAAACTTATAAGTTTAGCATAAACTAAACTTGATGAGTTATAAATCCAATTAAGATGATTTCAACTCTCATAGTTAGCTAACATATAGGGGAAGAAATATGTCTCCTATGTCACCTTCTAATTCTACCTTTAAACATGATAAAATTTAGGTTAAAGCTATTAGTCCTATTTCTGGTTATATTTCTGGCAGCATATACGACTCATTTGCACTCCCATATCAACACTCTTATATTCTCGACTTCAAATTAATCAACACACAAATAACACTTCTATAATATTAATAAGGCCAAATCATATGATTATACATATTTCAAATAGTTGAACAAACATCACAAATCATAAATCTTAAATTCAAAAAAGTGAAAATACCAATTTCAAATAGTTAAAGTACCAAACATTGGATTCCTTTCTCTTCTCCTTCTTTCTCTACTTGATTTCCTCTTCTTTTGGCCCTAGCTTGGCTGAAATGGAGGGGAACAAATGTCTAAACTTTATTCTTCCTCTCTTGTTCTATATTTATAGGCCTTCAAAATTTAATTTTTGTTATAAAATAAAAGAGTAGGAAATAAAATGAGAGAGAATAGAGAAAATTAGTAGAGATGGAATGATATATGTGTGTATATTAAGAGATGGGAACTCCTCTATTTATAGAGGGAAAAACCTTAATACATATAAGAATGTGGATCCAAATAGACATTCACTTATTTCATAACACTCCCCCTTGGATGTCTAAAGAATATGCCTCGTTAAAACCTTACCAAATAAAAACCCTATGGGAAAAAACATTTAGTGAAGGAAAAAAAGTACATAATTCTTTTCTTGAATACGCGTTAAAAATACTGCCTCGTTAAAAACCTTTACTAGGAAAAACCCAGTGGGACAAAAACCTTGGAAAGGAAAAAAGAGTGCAGTGCGTATTTAACTCCCCCTTATGGAGACATCACTTGAAACCTTCAGGGCCAAGTATTCTAATTTTATGTATCAAACTTGCAAAATTTGTAATGAGATGCGTAGAATTGTAATGAAAGGTGCTTCATAGTTGAATTAACATAATTGTAGCTTGATCGAGCTTGGTCAAATATCAATATCATCATCATTTTTGAAAATCATGAGAGTAGAGAGACTTTAATGAGGTTTGTACTGTCAAATGTCTTTGATGGAACTTTTTTGGAAAATTTTCTTCCCAATTGTAGCTCTAGCCTTGCTTTAGTGAATGAAAATTCATATTTCTTCAAATATGACTCATAATTTGTTGTAACATAAACATCTTCAACTTACTAATGAAGGTAACCCTGCATGATTAGAAGAAATTTGCAACATACAAAATGCTATGATAATAGCTATAATCCATATTTCGTTAGGTAATCAAATAATAATCATTACCAATGATATTTCAATATAACTAATTAATTCTATTTTAATTAGATCATATTGCAAGCAACCATATCTTGCTAATAAATCTATAAACAAATTATTATATCAAACAAGCTAATAAGATATATTAGTGCACATTTTTGCACTAAAAATTTGGTACTTCAAGACCAAATGGTGTATTCTACTATTTCTCAAACAATATGATTTTTCTCATCAAATGCCCACAAAATGTACTTTGTACAAATCCATTAATGATATGCTTGAACTTCAAATCAAGATAAACGTTCCATTGTCAAATATCATTTTGTCTCAAAATTCTTTGTCAAAAGAACTTTCAATAATGAAAAACTCTTTAAGAGTCTTAATACTATAACCATAAAAATGACAAAATCCATATTTAAACTTTTTGAAACAATATATGGATATATGAGATTATGAGTTCTTTTAATAAATTTGCTTTTAATTAGTATATTCAATCAAATATCAAAGTTTTATAATAACACATACTTCAATCCAATAAATACTTCACAATATAATATATCTTCAATAAAAAATATAATCAAAATAATCGCATGACATGCTCAAATATTAATGATCGATCAAATAATTTTTTCGGGATTTCAACTTTTGTACTTTTGAGCATTCTCAATCCTTCAAGGATTTTCAAATAGTTTATAGAGCTCTATAAATAGTTTGACTGAACAAATTTCTCAAGAGTTTAATTCAATTCTTATACTGAAGCAATTTAAATGCTTTTAAAATTTTCAAATAGATATATCTATTCAGTGAGCCATATAAATAGGCAATCATATAATTCCATTAGACGCTTTCAAGATTTTTTCATCATATATTGCCAGACTAATCAAAATCTGAAAGTGTTGTTTGCATCCACAATAATTAATGTCAAGTCTATGCAACAAACTTTATTTCATGATCTTATACCTCATATTGGTATTTGCAAAATACTCATGCATTTATCTCATATTGGTATTTGCAAAATACTTATGTATTCTACTTGCTTAACATATATTGGACTTCAAGTCCAAAAATATTATACTTTCAAAGCGTCAACTTTATTTCAAATTGTATCTTTCAATTTGGCTAATTTTTCATGTCTATATTCCTTAATAGACTTAATTTCAAGACCCTCATATCATTAAATCAAGAGCTTATATATATATACAAATTTTGTCAACAATAATTTCAAAGTGGTTCCATATTAATCAAATATGACAAACTGTTGAGATCTCATTAATTTCTATAATTTCACGTACATGAGTTTCTTCAAGAAACTTATTAATTTGTCATGTCTAAATTCTCTTAACTTTATAAGAGTTTACTCTTCCAGAGTATGATCATCTCAAAACCTTGCTCCTTTATTCTCATAGATTGTTATTCTTGGAACTAACATATCTGCTACGCTTCAGGCGTACCATAGATATTAACATAGTCAGTTTGTCCTTTAAGGACTTTAACACTAATAGGAGCATTTGCAGCTTATTCTCATTTGGATCATATAAATAGCTGGCAAAAATAATTTTTGAACTTTCAATATACACAGCTCAATGTGAGGATCTGAATAATAATAGTTCATTTCATATAATTAAATTTTCAGCTGCTTCTTTTCTCCCCCCTAATGTTGGGAAAACTAAACATTAAATCTGGTAGAAAATAATTTAATATTTTCATTCCCAACATTCACCACCTCTCCTTGAGGATCCATCATATATATATATATAGTGCATATTGGTGGAGCAATAAAAAATATATATTACACATTCAAAATAAATTTAAGATGGATAATAATTTACGATCCAAAATTAACTATAAAAGAGGATAATTCATGATAACTTGTTGGCTTTATGCGAAAATAGCACATTCCACATCATAAAAAAATGAGGAATTTTGTTCTCAAATGATCTTAGAATGGACAATAGCAATCATTTGATTAAACTGTATAAAACATATGAGCAACAACTAGTTGCTACACGGTTAACACAAAAAGACTAAATATTTAAATTTACCATCATACTTAGGACAACTTGTCTTATAATCATAATTTGAAAATTTATACTTTCAATCAAATAACTTGACTCGAAAACTTCAGGTTTCGAGTCATTCATCTATATAATCTTTTTTTTTTCATTTAAATATTCAAAAATTAAGGTAGAATCACAAATCACCATTATATATTTCAAAGAAATTAGATATTACTTTATAATGGTTCAACAATTTGAGAACAAATTAACAATACTAATTCATTAGTTTGAAGAAACTTCGGGATTCTCCAAAACAATATCCATATATTAATTCGCATAATTTATTGATCAAGATGGTCCAATTGATCATTGCCAACATAAAAGTATTTGCATTTGCAAACTTCAAATTTGCTAAAATATTTGGCTTAATATAATATCTATTTCAATGAATTTCCTTAAAAATCAATAAATTGATCCAAATAGTACATACTCTTCTGGAGTTTTTAATTTTTCATTACTACTAGATAAAAATTTTCCTTTAATATTTTTATGTACAAACCACTTGTTTATTTATATCACATTAGATAATACGTTCAAGGTATTAATTTAAATTCCAACTCTATTTCGTCCACTTATAGTGGTAAGAAATATTCTTTTTTAAGTGGCCTTGACGATTACTAAAAGAATTATCTTCTGGACATACATGTCTTGATTTGGCTATGTGAATAATTGAATATATTCTTACATTCACTTCATGGAATGTAACAAATCTGATAATAAAATTATTACATTCACTTCATGGAATGCAACAAATCTGATAATAATATTCTTACATTCACTTCATGGAGTGCAATAAATATGGTAATTAGAACAATTATATACTTTCATATTTATTCATCTTAATGAATAGAATGCTCTAGCCCCATATTTATATATTGTTCAATGAGTGAGATCCAATTTGGCTAGCTTAATAAGATCGACGTATTATTTTTAAAATTTTCAATAATGTTACTTCAGGAGCATATTCAAAATATAAACTGGATCTCAAAAATTGTATTATTTGTGCCACATATATGACAATAAAAATGTCCTTTATATCGCTACTTCAGGAGCAATATTCAAGGCACTAGTCAAATCTTAAAACTTATTCTTGAATTTATATGTACCATTGTATATTAATAATCCTTTTTTTTTTCCCTAATATTGCTACTTCGGGAGCAAATCAAAGTTTTAAATTACATCACTTAAATATTTATGCAATAACAAATCAATAATAATAATAATAATAACAATTTAAATAAAAATATAATCACTTACATTTTTAGGAGTATTGCAATCTTGTACCTCTCTCAAAAATTACTTAAAGTTTGGCAGGACACAAATTTAATTCTTGACTGCTCTTTTCTTTAACTCAAAAAAACAAAATGTATTATTTATATCAATGACAATAAAATTTTTCTTTACATCGCTACTTCAGGAGCGATATCCAATATATCAATCGAATCTCAAAAAAATTATACTTAACATATAATTAACATACCTCATACTTGCTATCACATATTAATAATAAAAAAATTTGCCAGCAGGGGCAATATGTAAAAGCAAGGGGCCATTTTCGGAAACTGCTAAAGTTTTAGCACTGATTTAGGAATAATTAATAAGATAGAGGACCAATATTGTAATTTTATCATCTTCTTCACAAAGAAGAAGACCTAGCTGCCACTCCTTCAACAGCAGCCGCAGATACAGAGCGCTTCGCCTCCGTCGGGAGGGAAACCTATGGTCGCACAACACAAGCGCTGCCGTTAGTCCTCCGATCCGGCACCGACGAAGGCTGGTTCGACAGAAATCATGAAGGGCAGAAACCTAGAAAACGAAATCAAAAACGAAACCGAAGCCGACTCATCTATCTTTCAGAAAACGCAGCGCCGCTGGGATACCGCACAGCCAGAGACCAGACGGTGCTGGAGGCAAGCCGTGTTGGTCCAAGAACTTCCCTGGCTTTGCCATCAAGAGCAACCTCATTGATCAAAATCGATTTCAAAACAAAGAACACGCATGTTCTTCAAAACAAAATTTTTAATTTTTTTTAAATCAAAATAAATTTATTCATAAAATAAAATATCAAATCTAAGAACAAAATGGAAAAGCTCAGAAGGGAAAATCTCAACATTCAAGAAAACTGAAGGGAAAAGCTCGGAACTTTAGTAACAGCTTCTAGCAAATGAAAATTCAATCACAAGATCGAAATTGCAGCAAATTCCAATGAGAAAACAATTTAACGTGAGGAAATCTAGCCACTTAGCCACATTTTTTTTCAGTTTATTCCTTCAATTGTATAAATATGAAGAGCAAGGCTACATCTCTCGCCTCTCGAATTCGAGATACACAGAAACAAGCTAACGTGTTTTAAAACACATTAGCGTGTTTCTGTATATCTCGAATTCGAGAGACGAGAGGAAAATCATTATTCAAATATGAAACAATCACAAAAAAATAAACAGCAAATTTTGATCCATAGATCAAACCATCAAAATAAAAGGAAATCAAACACCAGATCCACAGAGCAAAGATCAAGTCTTTCTACTGGTAAAAGAGCAAGAGCTCAATCATCGATAAATTGATAGATCTACCACTAAATTAAAGATCTAAACTACAGATCAAAGAATCTGTAACATATCAACAATTTTTGCAATCAAAACAAAATTTGGATGAAATTACCTTGAACCGAAGCAATTGTGCTGATAACGTGTTATAAAATAAAAGAGTAGGAAATAAAATTGGAGAGAATAGAGAAAATTAGTAGAGATGGAATGATATATGTGTATATTAAGAGATGGGAACTCCTCTATTTATAGAGGGAAAAACCTTAATACATATAAGAATGTGGATCCAAATAGACATCCACTTATTTCATATCAATTTCTTTTCTATTTAATTAATTAAGTGCATTTTTTGATGGTTAGATGGGTTTCCAACCCCAAATGGATGGATGACTAAGATATAGCAATTTGGCCTTATGGAAATACTTTTGGTTGGTAACCAAGCACATCCTCCAAATTTACTCACTCACCAAATAGCCTCCTTTTAGGTAAAAATGTTTAAAAAAGGTCATTTGAAGACTTTCCATTGTAACTATTCTGTACATGTTTTTCAAAAAAAAAAAACTGTAACACACAATTATGATCTAATTAATCTCAAGAGGACACTTTTGAGGTCAATCTTACATAATTGCCCTTGACTTTTAGAAAAATCACATTTAGGTCCCCTTGAGGTCTTTGCTTAACCTTGCTGCCTTTCTTTCTTAATAACTCATTGTGTACTATTCCAAATTTAATAATTCTTATGCCAAATGAAACTAGACATCTAAGACTATATTTTATTAAATATTATACATAATTTAGTAAGAAGTGCGCATATGGAAACCATACAGACAGCAAGGGTAAGTTTAAAACACAATTAAAAATTAAGTGAAGCTAGTTTTAATATGAAACTTTACCCATATAAAGTTTTATATGTCTAGTTTAATTAAAAATGACAATCATTAAATTTGGATTAGTAAATCAAAAGTTATTGAATAATTAAAATAGTAAGGTCAAGTGAAATTTCAATTTGAGTTCTTGAACAAAATTTATCAAATAAACTAAATTAAACATAAATGAAATAAATTGAACATTAAAATGGATAAAAAGAGTATAAACACTTTTAAATAGTCTCTAGAAAAAGGAATTATGCTTAGGACTGTTCAAAAGCGGTTCGGTGAACCGATTTTGAAAAACCAATCAGAAAACCGTTTTTATTTTTAAAAACCGAAAACCATTTTATAGTAACAGAAACTGTTTTGTAACCGAACCGAAAAACCAGTTCAGTTTCACTAAAAACCGAATTTTCCTTCCTTACCTAAAATTCAACACTCCATATACGTTTCCGTCTCACCAGCATCATAATTAACAGAAAATACAGACTTATCATCTAAAATTCAAGTCTACAATATCAAAGTCCATACAATCCAACATTCAAACTTAAAAAATATCATAGTCCATACAACATAATTAAAATCATCCAAATTCAACGTTACAACAACGACTATAGAAAAAACAGGCTGTCCATGAAGCAATGACAAATGGGAAATCTCTTCAATCAACAGAAATGGAATGGGGTAACAATGAGTTATCTCTTATGCTTCCCCTAGCTTTCGACGTCACATCTAAGAAAGATTTAAAGATCAATCGGAAGCATGTCATCATTAAAAATCTTACTCTTAACTTAACATCAGCATTCTAATTCTCATTTCAAATGGAAAATTTAATATAAAGAAAAGATGGAGAATGCCTTAACAAAAAATAAAATCATATCAAATAAACGCTATTTTACTCAAAACAAACGGCAAGAATAAAAAATGATTTGCAATTCCTAACCTCTTTCAGCATTCAAATAGACCCAACAGTAATAGAACATAGGAACTTAAGAAATAACAAATAAACGCTATTCTACTCAAAACAAACGACAAGATTAAAAAACTATTTGCATTTCCTAATCTCTTTCAGCAATCAAACGGACCCAACAGCAACAGAATAGGAACTTAAGAAATAATAAAGTAAAAATAAAAGATAAAATAGAAATAATACAGGGGGAAGAGGAGAACCTGATATCAACACTAACTTTAACAGAAAACAGAGATGAACTTCAATCTGAAGTTCAAAGATGAACAGAAATCACATAGAAAAATAAGAACAGAGATAGATGAACTGAGAAATGAACGAAAATAAATAATTTAAGAATGAAAATATCAAAACAGTTAATGATAAAAATAAGAAATGAAACTCACCTGAACTTGAATGCTGGCGTTCTTCACCGTTGAACGCCACTGTCTTCTTCGAGGATGAGGGGAATGGCGATGAATGGCGCTGCGGATTAAAGACCGAAGCCAATCGACGAATGAAGAGGAGAAACAAAATGAAAACTGAACTAAACAAAATAAAAAGAAAATGGAAAAATTACCTGCAATTCGAAAGCAGAGGCGAAGACTTGGGTTGGGAAGAGGCGATCGTTTCCACCTAGCGGAGCGACGGAGAGAGAGATGAAGGCTTGGGTTGGGTGTGAGTGAGAGTGATTTCGAAGAGAGAAATGAATATAAGTAGAAATTGTTTTTAGGGTTAGGTTATGAATTTGGGCAAAATACAAACGACGCCGTGGAGATAAAACGGTTCGGTTTGGTTCTAAAATGTCCAGAACCGCTAACCGAATCGAATAAATCGGTTTGCTTCTCTTCCACACCGCTAACTGAACCGAAAATTTAACTGAATTTCCGGTTCAGTTCGGTACGGTTAACCGCATTCGGATCAGTTTTTGAACACTCCTAATTATGCTAACTTTTACAAAATGCACATATAGATACTATTCATTTGGTAAAAAAAAAATACTATTTATATGGTAAATTTTCAATAAGACCTATGTTGCACCCTAAATTCTCAAAAATCAGAAATTTAGAGTAACCAGAGCAAGAAAATATATAGTGGATTATTAAATAAAAAACTTATGAAAACAAATGTGTTATAAAAGAAAAGTAAGCAAATTATAAACATATCATAAGATGTTTTGAAAGGAAAGGAAATAAGAGATATATTTATAAACAAATTATAAGTGTATTATAAACAGTAAACAAACCCTTTTACTTGTCAAAAAAAAAAAAAAAAACCCTTTTACATATTCCATCTCAACTTTTACTCTCTTTGTTCCCTTCCATCTGTACTTTATTTATCATTGATATTATTACTCTCATTATTATTCTTAGTATCTTCTTCCCTCTTCCTTACATGTTTCCTTATCCTTATTATTATTTATTAGCACAATTGCCCATTGGTTCTTCAAATTAGTACAACCTCTAAATTTTACCCCACATTTGTATTTTCAATTTTTACTTTATCGGCATTAAAATTCAATCTGCAGTTGATACACTAATTTTCCGATTGCACTAATAATCATCTTAAATTTTCATTTTATTTTACTATCGAATTCTCGACAAATCGTGATCGTAATTCTTCTCTCAAATTATCTTTTTTTTTGTTGATTTCTTTTATCGGCGTTTATAAAATATTCATTTGCAACCTTTATCTTATATTCCTAATTTGAGCTTGAATTTATTATAAACTCTTTTACTTAATTTTAAAACTACTAGTTTTAATATTTAAATAACGTGCTAAAATGTTAATTTACAAACTTAATCGTTCTTATAAAATTGCCATATATTTTATTGAATACTTACTCGTTCATTGCCCCTACTAATATCACTGTTTATTATTTAATCTTTATAACATTTATCAAATATTAAATATTATTATCGCTTATCACGTATTTCTTGTCAAATATTAGCTTGTTTCTCTCATGTTTATGCTATGCCTATGATCTGCTTACAATATGTTTATTTTTTCATTACTTAACCATCTATTTCCTATACACTTTCACGTCTCACCCACTTATTCCAAAATTATTAATTAAATACCTTTCCTTACATTTCACATTTTTACTTAACTTTTATTAAACAAATACTAGACAAATGCCAACTTACCTATTTTCTTTATAAAATTCATTTACAATCTGTTTATAATTGCATTTCTTATTTTTTTTCCTCTTAGAACATATTTAATTTTCGTTTATGATATGTTTACTATAATTATAATTTATTTACTGCTCATTTACAATATGTTTACTATGTTTATGATTTGTTTACTTTCTTTTTTTATAATGTATTTGCTTCCCTAAATTTTCTTTTACTAACTCCCTTATATCTCTTCCTACTTAAGTTACTTTATATTCCCGACTTCAAAATTTTCAGGACGTGACTCAATAAACAATAGAATAATAATAAATAAAATTATATAATCCGCACATGGTGCGGGTGTAGACCTAGTTTTGGATCAATTTTTCACCTCCTCAAATAAAACTGGGTACAAATCCCATACCACATATTAGGGATGAGCAATTTGGTAGTACCAAAATAATTTAGTTTTAGTGAAAGAATATTATTATTTTTTGTGAAATTTGGTAATCAGTAAATCAATATTTAGTAATTCAGCATTCAGTAATTGATAAATTGATATTCGGTAAATTATTTACTGAATATAATTATCAAATACTATTATTTGGAATATTTTTTCATTGCATGATGAATGGATAGACAACATTTAAAGCAATTATCTTTGAATATTTCATTTTATTGTTGTGACAAAATATTATGATATGAAATCTGAAAATAATAAATATTTTAAATTTCTAATTTGGTTACCAACCGAGAATTTACCATTCTGTAAAAAAAGTTCCATAACTATAAAAAATTGTAATTTATAAAAATTTTGGTAATAGCTAAATGAGAATTCAGTTCAGCAATCAATACTGAATTCTCACACCTACCACATATGGTGAATATAACATTATTTTATAATAGTTTAATAAATAGGGAAATGGTAGTATAGTACATTTTCAAGTTTGAAATAAGTAAATAGCACATTTATTTCTGTTTTTCCTTGTATATCCCTATTTTATTTTTATAAATAAAAATTAAAAATATAATTAAAATTTTGAAATTCCGATAGTGGCCCGGCGATCGACAGTAGAAGTCCGGTAGGAAATCAGTTAGAGGAAGGTGGAGATCTGGCGGAACAAAACTTATATATAATTCCATCTGACAACATTACATAATATGGTTTGTGGCGTAGTGGAAAAGGCATGTTTTGCCATATTTAAAGATCTTGGGTTTGATGCTTACCAATAAGCCAGTGGAGGTCCAGTGACAAACAAACAGTTGACTTAAGAAATTAAAATTTTTTGAAATTTATTTTTTTAATGAGGCCAGTTTTTGAATTTCAATTTTTTATATTTAGAAATTAACTATTTACTATATTTTAAAAACTTGGCACACTTTAGTACCTATTATTTTATAAAATGTTTAATTTGCCTCATTCTCCCTGTATATAACTATAAATGAATGAAAACTTACGAAATTTTCTTGAAGCGGATAATAACAAAATAAAATGTATAAAAATTATAAAAAGTTAAAATATACATTTGTTTTTATTTTTATACCCCTCTTTTATTTTTTTATTTTATTTTTTAAATAAAATAAAAAATTCCAGATTCCGGCTTTGATCCAGCGATCGGCTGGCGGCAGTGGTCTATTGGGAAGTCAATTGGAAGAAAGTGGAGGAGGAGGAAGGTGGAGGTCCGGTGAAGCAAGACATATATATAATTTTCCATGTATCAACATGGTATAATATGGCTTGTGGGATAGTGGAAAAGCATATTTTGGCACATCTTGCCTTTAAATCTTAGCCATGACAAACTTATATTTTTATGGATGGTATATGAGCCATATACCATGTGAGCCAGCTTTGGCTTGAGTGGAGGTTTGTGACAATCAAATAGTTGACCTAAGAAATTAATATTTTCTGAAATTAATTTTTTGTAATGAGGGTAGTTTTGAAATTTAGCCTTTTTATATTTGGAAATGTGCTATTTACTACATTTTGAAAATTTAATGCTATTCAGTAGCAATTCTTTTTTAAAATGTGCAATTTGTCTCATTCTCTCTAATAAATAACCGTAAATGAATTTAATCAGATGATAACAAATAAAATGCATAAAATACATTGGGTGAAATTTAGATGCAAATTTTGGTGGTTTACTCTTTAAAATAAGTACATACATATGGTATATTTTTTTTAAAATTTTGATCAAAAGCTTTACACTAGACCACTTCTTGGCCCGGAGCATGCTGTTGAAGCCAGGATAAGATGGTATCAAAGACAAGTTGTACATTTTGTTTTGGTTCACCAATCAAAACATGCCACATCCCAGGAAAGATCTTCAATGTTTTATCCTTGCTGGCAGCTGACTCATGCACATATTTGGCAGAATTATAGTCACATACCATATCATCTTCTCCATGCACAATCAATAATGGGACATCCAATTTATGACAATTATTTCTTATATACTCACAAATCCTTAAAAACTCTGCCGCAGTCGAGGCCTGTGGTTTTCCGGTCATCCGGCGATTAGGGTTATTGGCAATTAGTTTCTTCTTCCATTCCTCTTTATAAGATTTCCCACCCACATTCTTTGAGACCACAACGTTCCATGTGGGTGCAAGAAAAGCTGCCACAGGAAGTAATTTCTCTAATGGCCAAATTGGCTTAAACTTAGTTGAAATACCGCACATAGACCCATTTAAAATCAAACCATTCCATTCATATCTTTGCTTTAAACAAACAAGAATTGATATTGCACCACCTAATGATTCTCCATATAAAAAAGCTGGAAGCTTGGGATGTCCTGCTCTTACTGAATCAAAATACTGAACACAATCACCCACAACCGATTCAATATTTGGTATATGACCCGGTAACCCGTCGGATCGACCGTGACCTTGAAGGTCAAGAGCAAAAACCAAGAACCCTACTTTAGCAATGGCTATAGCAGTAAGTTCGTTTACCCAACCGCTTTCGGAAGAGTAACCATGAACCATGGCTACTAAACCTTTAGGGTTAGAGGAATCAAGAACCCAAGATTGAGTAAAGATTTTCATTTTCTTCTTGTTGAGCATAAAAGATTGGTTATGGAGAATTTGGTGTTTTTTGTAGAATTCTTCTCTTGTGAAATCACCAAATGGGTTATTTTCATTGGCTTGGTTTATTGGGTGATCATACATTTTCTTTTCTTGATACTAGTGAGTTTGAAATGATTGAAGAAGAGATGAATGTAATAATATAGGTTTGATGAAGAGCAGAAAAAGTGGGTGAATTAATGAAGTGGGGAGGACTTGGCATTGCATAATGCATACATGTAATGTGTAAGAAGAATATGCATCTCTTGCTTCAACTGTGTAATTAATATATTATCTCAACTGTCTTATACCTAACAATTTTGTGGCCTTCAGGAAGAAGGAAAATGCTTAAATGTCAAGTAAATTTATTAATTAACTCTTATTACTTACACGTTCCTTATTCCTTCCTTTTTTTAGGTGCATCGCCAGCGAATTGATGTGTACCTTACCTTTGGTGATTTATTATGTATGTCATGTCATTCATTCTTATATAAAAAAAAAAAAGAGACCAAGATAAAAATAGTTAACCATTAGTGTTTCCACTAACAAGATCCTCAAGGATTCTATCACTTTGTTAATTTCAAAATCAAAATTCAATTTTATTTTTTTTAATCAGACAACAAGTAGAATCATTTTCCTCAAAAAAAAAAAAAAAAATTCATAATTAAATAACTTTAGCTGAATACATTAATGAGAATTAAGAAATAAAATACTAATAAAAATGCAAATACTAGAAGTATCAAATTCTCGAATTCGAGACTTGTGGTTTTTTTTTAAACGCTGTTGGATTGTATATAATTTTTTCCCAAAATTAAATGCAATTAGGTCGTAGTTCCAAAAACTTAGCTTAGCGTTACAATTTAAAGACATACTGTTGAATTGAGAGTCGTATAAAATTTGTAATACAAAATCAAAATTTCGAATCTTCGACCTTTTGCTTTTATCTCTGGATATAGGGCATAATGTGAAGAAGGACAAGAATACTTGTGTGTAGGATCCATTTGAGAAAAAATAGTTCCACATCATTTTAATATGTCCTCTAGATGATGTGTAGGATAATGACACTTTTTATAAAATGAATTTAGTGGCCCACAAATATATTTTATAAAAAAAAATATAAAATTAAATCATACTTAATAAAAGAAGCCACATGGAAAAATTTTATTTGTGCTCATAGTGTGTTCTTATTATATTTTGGTGTATATCAAAAGTCAAAATAGCCACCATGTGCCTTGTCTTGGAGTTGAGTTTGCATTTTGCATAACATGAATGAGTGAACCTTGACTTTATTTTCTAAATATGTTTTCCTATTTTTATCTTTAGTTTGTAATGAACGTTACACTTTATTCTGCTTTAATTTTATGAGACACGTGATTGGGGTATTTTATTTGGGTGCAAGGTAAAGAAAGCGCATTTGATGGTGGTTGTGGTGTAGCTTCAGGTTGTTTGTCAAGGCACCATAACTCCTCGATCTACTTCAATTGCCTTTCATGTTATAGTGACATTTACTTTAATACATGTTTGAATTTTGGATCATGATGGTATAGGTTGAATGTAGTACTTATAATTTTATTTATGTTGTTATAGATTTGGAAAATCATATTATAACAATTGTAATATTAACCCAGCTGTCCATGAATTAGCGATGTTTTGGCGACCAATTTAACTACCAAATGGTGACCATTTTGCTTCCAATCGAAATAGCATTATATATAATAAGCTTTCATATTGCAACAAAATATTGACCAATTTATTGACGGAATAGCATACAATTTGCGACTAAACATTGTGACCAATTATTGGTAGCTAATTGGGTGCTAAAAATGACATCGTGAATTGAATGTGGAGTCATTCCAGCGACTATATTTTGGACGCCATTTGGTCACTAAAATATCAGTCTTTTTATATTGGAAGCTAAAATTTAGAAACAAGCCATGATGTGACCAACTCATTTTGGTCGCAAAATGTAACTATCGGATGTAGCGACCAAATTTCCTTATTTGGCGACCAATTTGAGCGGTCACTATTTTACAATTTTTTTGTAGTGCCTCTTATATATATATATATATATATTGCATAGCATCAAAATTGAACCAAAAGTATCTTTTAACAGACTCTTTCTCTGTTGTTTTGGACTAATCCCAGTTACATAAGCGAGCCGTACGACGGTCTCTCATGCTTTTCTTTAGTTTGTTCCTATTCGTCTATTCGAGACAGGGCGAGCAGCCCACATACATGAAGAGAAGAAGGGGGTGCTCTTGTAAAGGATTTCTAGTCACTTCTATACCCTTCCATCAACTTCTTTTCTTCAGTTTTTGGTTGCACGTCAATCTCATAAGATGAATTTCTTTTTTTTTTCTTCCTCTCTCTTAGGTTTTTAGCTAGTGTCAGTAGCAACAAATCACTAAGTTATTAATCCCTCTTTCGCCTAAGAAGTAGCAAGCCTTGTAAGGCATTTATTCCAGTTACAAAGTCAAAAAGAAGAAATCAGTCTAAGGTAGAAGCTGGAAAGAAACCTTAGCCATTAAGCCTTCAAATATCAACCCGTAAAAGCTTTCTATTCAGTCCAATAGTTTCACTATAGCAACTATGCACCTCTGATGAATCTTTGGTTACTCCAAAACTGGTGGAATCTCCTGCCTTTGATCTTGACATTTTGGTTGATTCCCTCTTTTCAACCCCTATTGGGTCGTGTACAAACCTTGCAGTATACTAGAAAAAAGGAAAAAAAGCACATCCACAACCTTTCTTAGAAAGAGAGGGCCCGTGGCTCAGGTGACATGATATTAATAAAAGCTTTTTCTTCATTCTTTCCCTAAAAAATAGTAGAAAGGTACACAAAATAATAAATAAAAATCAACCTGATTATTAAAAATAAAGTATTTGAATATTTTGAACAAATTCTGAAATTTGAAACTGCCTGTTATCCAATAAAAACCTAAAATTCCTAATAATAAACCAAAATCCCCTACACGATTAGTTACAAATGCTTTTTGACAAGCATTTGATGCAATAGGTCATGTAAACCAAAAACCTATTAATAGATAAGAGCACATTCCAACCAATTTCCAAAAAATATAAACTTGTATCAAATTAGAACTAGTAACTAATCCCATTATTGAGGGTCAGGTGCATGAACTCTAACTGTTGATCCATAGGATGCATGCTGAGAGGATGGAAATTAGTGAGTCCTTCCAGATGGCTGCTATTATCAAAAAATTACCACATGGATAGAGTGACTTCAAAAATTAGTTAAAGAACAAGAGAAAGAAGATGTCCATAGAGGATTTAATCATCCGACTTCGAATTAAGGAGGACAACAGGAAATTTGAAAAGAAGTACCATATTGCTTCAAGTCAATCTGCGGTTAAAGCCAATGTTGTGGAAGTCAAGAAAAACTTCAAGAAAGACAGGAAGTCTATTGGGTCTAACTTGGGACAAAAAAGAGGCGTTTCCAAGAAACCCAAGTTCAATAAAAAATGCTTCAACTGTGGCAAGACACAAGTCCTCTAACTGTAGAAATCCTAAAAAGGACAATAGAAATGAGGCCAATGCTATAGATGCAATTGCAAAAGATGTGTCTGAAATTAACCTCTGTGTAGTCATTTCTGTGGTCAACTTGGTTGACTCAAACCCAAGAGAGTGGTGGCTCGACACTGGTGCTACACATCATGTTTACTGTGACAAAGGGTATTTTGCTGGATTGACTCTTACTGGTGATGGGGATATGCTCCATATGGGCAATGATGTTGAATCTAAGATCAAGGGTCATGGAATGGTGATTCTAAAGATGACTTCTGGAAAAAAAATGAAATTGTAGAATGTTTTGTATGTTCCAGACATAAGGAAGAATCTGGTTTCTAGGAGTCTTTTGAGCAAGTAAGGCTTTAAGACAGTTATTGAGTCCCAGAAGTTTGTTTTGTCTGAAAGGGGTACGTTTGTAGGCAGGGGATATGATTGTAATGGAATGTTTAATTTTAATTGCATCTCCTGTAAGTCCAATTCAATTGAAATGAATAAGAATATCGCTTCTTCTTTTTGTATGGTTGTGTCATATGATTTATGGCATGGTAGACTTAGACACGTAAATTATGATTCGTTGTGATGATTAATTAATTTAAATCATATACCCTCATTTGATGTTAACCAAAAACATAAATGTGAAATTTGTGTTGAGACAAAGTTAACCAGATCTTCATTTCATTCTGTTGAAAGAAATTTAGAACCATTTGATCTTATACATATAGATATTTGTGACTTAAAATTTGCTCAAACTAGGGGAGAAAATAAATATTTTATTACCTTCATAGACGATAGCACGAAATACTGCTATGCATATTGGCTTAAAAGCAAAGATGGGGCTTTAGAGAAATTTATTCTCTAAAAGTAAGAAGCAGAAAAACTAACTTAATAAGAAAATTAAGGTGGTAAGAAGTGATCGTGGTGGCAAATACGTTACACCATTTAATGAGTATTGCTCCTAATATGGTATTAGCCATGAGATAATACCACCATATTCTCCTTAATCAAACAGTGTGACTGAGCGCAAAAATTGTACTTTAAAAGAGATGATGAATGCGATGCTAACCAGTTTTGGGTTGCCACAGAATATGTAGGGGAAGCTATTTTATAAGCTAATTACCTTTTGAATAAGGTATCTCGTAAGAAACAAGGCAAGACTCCTTTTGAATTATGGAAAGGTAGAAAATCTTCCTATAATTACTTTAAAATGTGGTGGCGTCTTGTAAAGGTAATGGCCTCATTACTGAAGAGAATGAAGATTGGTCCAAATAATGTGGATTGTATCTTTATTGAATATGCAGAACACAGTAATGCATATCAGTTTATTGTGCATGAATCTAAAAATCTAGATATTCATAAGAACACTATCATGTAATCGAAGGACATCTCGTTCTTTGAAAATATTTTCTCATACAAGCTAAGAGACTAAATTAGGAACTAAATGGTCTTATGAGACTATTGAAGAAGAAAATAGGCATGATATTCAATAACTAGATGTTGAAAATTCTGAAGATTTTCAACAAGTGGTTGAAGAGAATCCTCAATTAGAGGATGATATAAAGTTAGAGGTAGAGCCTAAAAGAAGTAAAAGAGCAAGGGTAGAAAAATCTTTTGGACTAGATTTTCTAACTTATATGCTAGAGACTGAACCTTAAACTTATAGAGAAGCTATAAGTTCAACAGTAAGTCCTTTATGGAAAGAAGCCATAAGGAGTGAACTTGATTCTATCCTGCAGAATCATACTTGAGAATTAGTGGATCTCCCTCTGAGAATCAAACTATTAAGTTCCAAATGGATTTTCAAACGAAAAATAAAAGCAGATAAAACAATTGATAAGTACAAGGCTAGACTGGTTATAAAAGGTTATAGATAAAAAGAAGGCCTTGACTATTTTTGATACTTATTCTCCTGTGTTGAGAATAATCTCCATTAGGATGATACTTGCAATCATCGCTTTATGAAATCTTGAAGTACATCAAATAGATGTGAAAATTGCTTTTCTGAATGGAGATCTTAATGAAAAAATCTAAATTAAACAACTAGAAGGTTGTGTAGTTCCAGGTTAGGAAAGGACAGTTTGTAAGTTGGTGAAGTCTTTATATGGGTTAAAGCAAGCACCAAAATAGCGGTATAAGAAGTTTGATGACACTATGATAAGTAGTGGTTATCAGATTAATGAGTGTGACAAATGTGTTTATGTCAAAACTGTGGATGTAAGATATGTTATCCTGTGTTTGTATGTTGATGATATACTTATTATGGGAAACAGTGAGAAAATGGTAAAAAGTACCAATGACATGTTAAATTTTAAATTTAACATGAAAGATATGGGACTAGCAAATGTGATTTTAGGCATTCGAATTAAACATTCATCTAAAGGTCTCATTTTATCTCAGTCACAATATGTGGATAAATACTTGATAAGTTTAACAAGAGTGATTCTGGTATAGCCAGAACTCTGTTAGACATTAGTCAATATTTGTCAAAAAACAAAGGTGAAGGCATAAACCAAATGGAATATGTAAGGGTGATAGGAAGTCTAACGTATTTATCAAGTTGTACAAGACCTAATATTGCTTTCATGGTAAGCAATTTAAGTAGGTATACCAGTAATCCAGGGGAGATTCACTAGAAGGTTATTGTAAGAATACTGAGCTATTTGAGATATACCCGCAATTATGGATTGTACTATTCGAGAGATCCTACAATGGTGGAAAGATACTCTAATGCTAGCTAGATTGCTGACATTAAAAAGTCCAAAGGAACAAGTGGATACGTGTTCACTTTAGGAGGAGGGGTTGTATCGTGGAAACCCTCGAGACAAATGATCACAACCAGATCCACTATGGAAGCTGAGTTTATAGCTTTAGATAAAACTAGAGAAGAAGCAGAATGGCTTTGAAATTTCTTGAAGGATATTCCTAAATAGCCAAAATCTGTGCCTGCTATTTGTATTTATTACGACAATCAAGTAGCGATTAATAGCGCACAGAATGTTATGTACAATGGTAAGTTGAGACACATACGTCATCAACATAACACCGTGAGGTAATTGATCTCAACAAGAGTTATCTCTATTGACTTTATAGGGTCAAAAGATAACACTGCGAATCTGCTAACTAAAGGTTTAAATCGAGATCAAATTGTTAAAACATCGAAAGGAATGGAATTGAAGCTCATGAATATTTAAGGAGTTATGTGAAAGAAACCTAATCTTGTTGACTGGAGATCCCAAGATCTTGGTTCAATGGGACAACTTAATTGCATAGACATTATTAATCACTGTAAGGGATTTAACCCTGTATCCATTTCTATAATATAAACAGTGATAAAATGTGGGAAGGGTTAAGCTATGCTTTTAATGACTTTTTGTGGGTCAAGGGTTGAGCAAAAGAGGTCACCTATGTAAAAATGAAGTGGGGTCCCTTCGAAGGAGGCTAGTGGAGCTTAGCTCTCTAAAACTATTGTAGAACCAAGTGATCTCAATGACCATAATGGACATAACCATGAGAACCAAAAACTGTGGTATGTTGATATGTGTGTGTAGTATGTCATCATTTACACAAACGGCAGAATAATTCAAGGATATCGCTTCTACTAATCAACTAATAAAGTAAATATACTTGCACAAGAGAAGGTTCAAAGGTTGAAGCCTACCTATCCTATGCAGATATTGACTGTAGAGTCTTATCACCACTTCTAATTTTGAAAATTTCGTTTCATTTTCAATTTTCATTCATGTGTGGGATTGTTGGAAATTATGGTATGTTTAAGTGATTATTGGTCGATTTTGAGCATAATAATTTAACAAAAGAATTCCATTTTGAATAAGATAAAATGTATCAATGTATTCTATGAAATAAGAGCTTTCCAACGGTATATTATATGCTCAAATTGGATTAAAGGTGAATGAGAAATTGAAGCTCAAAATGAGTTTAGGACAAAGGATTAGGTTAAAATCACCAAATCGCATATTGCTTAGGAATGAGAATGTTGGAGTGTTTATAATGAATGACCAATTTGTAAAGTAGTAATATTATAAGCACAAGTTATACTCTTTCACGCACGGCGGCATGTAGGGGTGCAAATCCTAGCTCGATCTAGCACTTTTAATGCGTACCTGCAAGTCGTGCGACGTGAATGCCGGGCCGAATTGGCCTACTATGGGCCCGGTCCATTTTTAATTAATATAGTTTTAATTCAATACGAATTAGCAGCTGTCTATGTAAAGACCTGCTATCTTCTATTTTTGAATGATGGTACAATTCTTAATTTCACATCAAAAATTTTGCAAATATTTTCCTTCTAATTTTCGTTGGGCAGTCTCCTAGATCTAGGTTCCGGTGATAAGCTCTGCTCGCGGTTGTGTTCACTTGTTGCTGCTGTTGTATCCTAGGAGATAGTTGTATAGTAAGGACAAATCTTGTCTTAAAGAGACTGTTCATACAGGCCTCGGCTTTTTTACGTCTTTATCTCCTCCTTTTTTGTTAAGGTTTATCGTCAGTTTAATTTTTCTTTTATGATAAATTATTTTATTATTCACACTTCTGCAATTTCTGATTATGTAAATCCATTTATTTATAAAATTAAAGCGTTTCTAATAAGAGAAAAACCAAAGGAATAGAAGCAGAAGAACTGAAATGAAATCGAACAACTTACCCAGTTGAAATCGAATAAGAGTACAAGATAGATTGATTTGCTTATCTTTGCTTCGTTGATCGATAGGTTTCTGTTTCCGTTTTGCATACGCACTTCCCAAAGAAGCAAGCAAGAAGAGAATGATAAACAATGCTTATTGTTAAGTTATTTATGGTTTTTTTTTTTAATTAGGGTTTTCTTTTGCATGGGCTATATATGAAACTGGGCCTCATACATAATTCACTCAAAATGTTACGAAAGTTGCCTTTTCATCCTAAAATGAACTTTGTTCCAATATCACCTTAAATTTTGGGTCTTGATAGATTCAACTGTAACACCCCAACTCGCCTTACGAATAAGTCAAGCTAAGGTGTCACAGCGCCGTTTGCCTACCAAAATTTTTCTTAAATAAATTATAATACTAAGCTATAACATATTCACACTCGTATACATGCCAATTTTAACAGTCAAAAATTATTACCGAATTGATTATCCTCTGGGAACTGTCCGGGCAACTGTTGTTTCCACCGAATCCTCTATTGCGGACCTGCGACTTACAAAAATAACTCGTTGAGCAACTCCATACTCAGTGGATACAATATATAGTACAGTATTGTTCAAAACTAGTTGACGAATTCATTCTGTATAAATATTCATATACTATTTGTATTTAAAAGATGAACAAATTATAAATAAATTCAAATCACAGTTCAAATCTTAAAACATTTTCATTCAGCAGCAATTCATAAAATATTTTTCGCAAATCAAATTCCAATTTAATTCCATTAAACATCACATTTACTCTACTGGTTTTATTGGATTTCAAGGATAAGCCTGAGGCTGTTTTTGTCGACCGTACTCCTTTGGCACACCGTTTTTCATTCATTTTCATTGGGGCCGTACTCCTTTGGCACGCCCGTATTTCATTTATTTCCATTGGGGCTGTACTCCTTTGGCATGCCCATATTTTTATTTTATCACCTGTACAGGAATTTTTGCCTATATGTCGACATATACTTATCGCTAGGTCCATTACCGAGTAGAGTATAAAATATATTTCTTTCCTCAATAGTCATTTCTCAACAATCATAATTCTTTTCCATTCGCAAAACATATATATAAATCCATAAATTCTTAGTATTTAATTCAATTCCTCACATTTCAATAAAAATAATATTCACTGGAAATAATATTAAAATTCCATTTAAACACAATTTTGTTTTTATCGTGCCGGTAGCTTCGCATTTGAGATTATCACATTGGTATTAAAAATTCAGCAGATATTTATAAACGATTCGAACATACGTTCGAGTTCCTAGCATTTATTTATTCAAAGCAGTAAAAATATTAAATGCTTAAAATAATTACTTAAAATAAATACTCAAAAATTAAAGTCAGTTCGAATACTATAAAAACAGTACCAAACCTGTAATTCCGTCCACAAAATAGCTCTACACGTATTTTCTTTTAGTTCCCATGTGCCTCGGCGTTTTTGGATCCTAAAAATAATATTCAAATATTTAATATATCCAATAATTAAGCTTTTGGGTCTTAAAAATAATATTCGAGTATTTAATAAGTCCGATAAATAAACCTTTTGGTCCCAAAAATATTATTTATGTGTTTCTAATAATTTTTATAATTTTATTTGGGTCCCTAAATATTTAAAATTGAATAAATAATTCAATCAATATTCTATTGGATGAAATTGTGCTAAACAAATTAGTTTAGGGGCTGTTTTGTAAATTTTAGGACCCATTTGAAGAGCCAAAGCAAGTTCTGGGGCCAACCTATAAACACGGAGGGACCTTTTTGAAATGTTTCAAAGTTTTCGGACTAAATTGATATAAAAGGACTCGTTTGCTTAGTCAAAGTAACTTTAGGGGCCAAAATGTAATTTCTGGACTCACTTGAACGCGGCTGAAAAGCGGAAGGACCAAACTGATATTTTCTGCGTCTTCTTCCTCGCACGCCGCTGCAACTCACCGTCAACCCACGAAGCCCATCGGCGTTTCCGGCGACGGTTGGCCGCAAACCAGGTACCTACGGACTTCTCTCGACGGCGACAACCTGCTCGTGGCCTTAGCTCGGACGGCGAGCAACCGTAGGCGGTGGTTTTCCGGTTAGAAGTTTTGGTTGACCAGTAATGTTCCAACTTTGACCGCTTCGTCCGTCGCCGTTCGGCGACGGTCGACGGATTTCTCACCGGAAATAGATTCCCCTCAACTAGTACTACAACTCTACAATCTTAGTTTTTGCATTAAACACCAGAAATCCAAACCCCAAATCTTGAAAATTTCCCCTGTTTCGGTTTCTATTTTCCCTTCTTTTCTTGTTTTTTTTTCTTTTGTTTCTTTCCTTGTCCGATTCTCATCATCAAATCTTCATCCCAAATCAACATTTTTCAACTTTTATTTAATTCATTTTGACCTTTTTGTTAATCTGATCCTAATTAATTTATAATTTAATCTTTATTTTATTTTTTTATATTAAATATTATTATTATTATTATTATTATTATTATTATTAGTTACACTTATATATATACACATATACACTTATTATTATATTTATACACATATCTATATTATACCTTATTATTATTACTATTAAAATTTTTATTAAAATTATTATTATTATTATTAAAAGTAATTTTTTTTTACAACTAACCCTACGATTCCGCTAATATAGGGTTATGAGCGTTACATCAACAGTTTATACTTCGCTAGAGCTTGTTATGTCTTTTTGGATGATGGGTTGTAATTTAACTAAGTAAAGGAAGATGGGTCTGAGAAGTGAGAAGATGTTAAAGATCTTGAATCGTACGAGTTGTAGTGAGAAGCCATTAATGTGGGTTTTTGAATGCAGAGAGTTTATAAAAGAAGAGAGGTATTTATAGGAAAAGACCAGAGAAAAAATAGGTATTGGTAATAAAGAGAAGATACAAATGAATGAAAAATTATTTAAGAATTGCTTTTGGTGGCGGCAGTGGTGATAAAGTAGGAGGCCAAAAGGAGGTCATTTCTCGCCGGTGTATAGAGGAGGAAGGAGAGAGGAGGATGGGACTATTTTGTATTATTACAAAATAGTCCTTGAAATTTACAAGCTGACTCTAGGAGATTCAAAATTTAAATTAATGTTATCAAAAGTTCATCATTTTTCAAAGTTTATTGAATTTTGGACAAAAATTTTTCTCAAGGTGCTATTGAAACTTTCTTACAAAGTTCAGGGTTATATTGGAATAAAGTTCATTTTAGGGTGAAAATGCAAAGTTAGTTTGTGCAAAGTTCAAAGTGAAATTATGTATTTGGCCTATGAAACGGCTTTCTTTTAACCAAAATAGTGATGTTTTCGTTAATAAGTCTGCAAGTTGAGAAATTTTTTAAACTCGTTTGATTTTACGAGTTTATCCGAGTCAATGTTTCCTGCGCGAGTTTATGCTGACTCTGACAAAAAATGGTTTTGAACAGAGTTGACTCGATTACCACCCATAGAATTGTAAATTTGGACAAACTCACGAATTCGCGAGTTTGACAACCATGCTCTCTAAATTATAATTTTTAGAAAACAGAGAAAAGTTCAATTGAGAAAATAGAAGATTTGAAATCTCCACTAATTAGATGATGCCAAGCTCAATAATAATGTTTGTAACACCCCCTTCTAGGCTTACAGAAATAAACCTATAAAAGAATTACACATGTCCTTTGCACGGTATACAGAACATAAAATTTTATTAATTACTAATATTACCTTTCGGTTAAAGAGTTCTATTACAAATTATACTACAGTTCTATGCAATTCTTCAGTATATGCCATCTGAAGCTTGGGAGAATTCCAATGTCTTTCAACTAGGCTGGTTCTTTTCTTGATCTTTCACAACCTACAAGTTAGCAAATACTAACTTGCTGAGCAATAGGCTCAGTGGATACTTTATCTAATAAATATAAATATTACACAATTTAACTCAAATCGACATACATGATAGATAATGAACAATGGTAGCAGTTCATATATCACAGCACATTTATCAAGCGTATAAATGAGTATCAAATAAAGTATCAAACCTGATTCCAGTTGAGCTTGCCTCGTCTCCCTCCTACTTATCTTTATTTCCCGGTAAATCTAATCGTCACCGATACTAACAATTTACAATTCAATTAGTTCTTGCTTATTTATTATTTAAATCACCAATTTATTCTTCTTTACTTATTTCTATCATCTCAAATGTTCTCTTATTCTAATTCAATCATTTACTCATCTAGTCTCCTAACTTTATTCACTTTAGTTCAAACATTTGTTTAACTCTTTTCAGGTCTAAAAGTCTCTTACCAAACTAATACCATGAGGTCTCTAATTATTCCATTTATTTACGCCCACATCTATATTTAAATTCCACCGTTAGAATTATCGATAATTATTAATTCCCTAATTAAATATTTATCCGATCTTGATAATTTATTCCGATTTTGTTGATGGCATATCTATCCCATTTTGATTATTCTCGTTACAAGCACCATTATCGATTTATCATTATCATTATTTAATTAACCTCTTAGAATTTATTCGTTTTCTTTTATTAACACAATTTATTATCTAATTGTTTAGCGATGTTTAAGTTATCAGTTCATCGGATTCTCGATTCTTTAGCTAGCTAACACATTTAGGTACAATATTGACTTCTATCACACCATTAAGTTATTATGTCCATAACATATTCAAATTGTGAGCCTAAGTTACGAGTCCTATTCTGCGCAAATCTAAATTCCAGTTTGCACACCCGTTAGTTATTCAACTATAACTTTTTCATTACTTGTCCAATTAAGTTACTTCTAAGCTTCAAAATTTTCTAACACTTAGGGGAACAACTTTTCTTTTTGTCTCTACCTCAAATTCTGTTGTTAACTTAATGAAATTACCATCTGAATTTCATATTTAATTCTGGTCATGTATAGGGAATAACTTTCAGTTATTTAGGCATAACTTTCTACATATATGTTTTCTGCCAAAACTATTTTACAGGAATAGAATAGACATATAAACCTACATATTTTAGGTTTTGCACTTCTTCAAATTATGTTTCTATCATGGTCTAAAAATTCATTGAAGTCCGGTTTTCCCGTTAACCTATCTGGTCACGTCAGCCTGCACTCCGGTCACTATTCCGGCCATAACTTTTACTACACAAGACCAAATAAGGTGATTATAGTCTCTTTTGTTAGCTAAGACTTATATCTACAAAGTTCATGTTTATAGCTTTCCTAAATTCTGTCTCTAACCTGATCAAAATTCTGTTCAAATCCAACTCTAGAAATCTGCCGGAATTCAGATTTCAGCTTTCCTTTTATTTCTTCATCTTATGTCTATGTGTTCATCATCTTCTAACATAAACCCTAAAATTTCATATCATATTTCCATGAATTCTTCTTAAATAGCATGTTAAAAAGATAAACAAAGACTATAGATAATTACCTTAGCCTTTCTTTCTTCCTGTTTCTCTTTTTCTCTTCTTCTCCATCTTCTTCTCCTCCTCCTCCTCCTTCTTACTTCTTTCTTTTCTCTCTTTCTCTTCCCTTGACACATAACCATAGAATTGCCACACTCCCTCTACCTTTGCCACCTCACAATAACAAAATGCCACCCTTCTCTAAATCTTGCCACTTAACAATTTTCTTTTCCAACAAAAATTTCCACTTAACAAAATTTTTGCATGTGTTGTCAAATTTGTCCCTTCTCACACTTTAGTCCATAATGAAAAATATATTTCTCAATCAAATCCTTGAAAATTTTATTTAAACCCTTAAGCTTTCTTAAAGTCATAATTAAATCTCAACTTGGTCAATTATTATTTAATTCCCCTTAAATTTTCAATTGCATTCTTACGACGCCGTTAAATTAAATTTTCGGATGTGACATTATCCATATGTTTTTCATTTATTTAAAATACATTCAAGAACTTATTTAAACATTCGGGTATTTCTTATCTCGGATTTTGAAAATCCGGATGTGACAATGCTGCTCATTAATTAGCCTCATTTCTCAAGTACGCTCTTATTGATCAAAATGATATCACCAAAGCTCTTCTAAAATTAATCATCCCTCCCAACCTTCTGACCATTTTAAAAAAAGACTTGCCTTATGAAATTATTTGTGAAATCACCTCTACCCAAATCAACTTGAGTGTTAATGTTGTCCTCAACTTTGCTCTTACTCAAGACACTCATCTTGAAGAATTTGTAACTTTGGCAAGTTCTATAAAGGCTCGTTTGATCATCATAAAATGTGAAAGTCAGAATGATAATGCTCATAGTACGACAAAATACAAGTTCGAAAAATTAGAATTGATGAAGATTCATTTGAAGTGGAGAAAATTGTATCTAAAATATCCATTTTGCTTATGAAAAATGATATTGAGGAAGCTAAGACTAACCTACAGGTAAATGATCATTTACATGCATTGGACTTCCATCATGAGCTAAAAAAGCAAAGCATTGAATTGGTATGTGGAATTTGTTCGAAACCCTGTCAAGCCTCATTCTATAAATGCCTAGATTGCCATGAATTTAACCTACATAAAAATTGTGCAGAGTCAGCTTTAAAGGTAAGTGAATGTCCTCTTTTTATAACTCTAGAAAAACCTACCCAATTTGACTTCCAACAAACATATAAATGCAACCACTGTTGAGAATTCACATATGAATATGTTATGATTGCCTACTCCAAACCCATACGAAAAATGAATTCTTGCCGACAATTCTTCACCATAAGCACATAATCATCGTCTTAATTTCATTATCAAGCCTTAAGATAGAAGTACCAATATCTTGGCAATATTTGCTATAAATTGGGGAGCTCGGTTAGTTACAAGTGTTTTGTGTGCGAGTCTTATGATGTTCATGTTAATTGGGTTTTACTAAGAACCATTGAGACGGAAATATGATATTGGTTTTATGCTTAAACTGTTGGAATGCACTTGTGGTATTTGTGATGAAGTTATATGTGGAAGTGAATTATATTACGAGAATCCTCGTGGAGACATTCACTTGAAGTGCATGCCTATTGAAAGTCATGAGATTAGAGCTTTTATGAGGAGAAAAGGTGAGTCAATTTTTGTTTTCCAAAAGTTGGTTTTAATTCAAATTCATATAGTTTTTCTTTATAGATTCAAAGTATTTTTAAAACATATAGGGAGAATTATTATGGATACCTAAGTTTGGGGCTAACCTATTCACAGGTCTATGAGGTCACTTACTTTTGATGAATTATATTGTTAGGTCCTTTCATGCAAGTGTCGTATCCTTTATCATCAGTTTGTATTGGAAAGACAAAAACGGCCCTTTTGGTTTTATTTTATTATTCAAGGATCAAGTTGTAATTTTTTTTTTGGAAAGTGTATCTTATTCGTAAGTTCAGAGACTAAACTGCAATTTTTCCATTGGAAGATCGTGCATCTTCTTTGTTGGTTTAGGGACTAAACAGAAATTTAGCTTTTCTTCCTCCTTTGGTCATCCATGCAGAAGACTAACACATAATTTGCCATACAAATTTCACAACTTTTCATTCCCACGGTAAAAATTGAAACTAAAGGATGCTTTAGGATCTTGAGATTGAGACCTTTCAATTTATGATATCAAAGCCTTCGATCACCACTGTAGTGGTGGTACTCCTCATGGAAAATTTTGGAGCACCTAACTATTTCTTTCATTTTTCACCACCGAACGACCATTGATCAGAGTATCTAAGAGTACCAAACAATTCATCATAGCCTGAGCTACAGACTGGTGCCCTTAGTTAACCAGTTCTACATGTGCGAAGCTGGTGGTGAGTTAAAGTTAAAAGTTTTCTGTTTTTCTTTTAATTTTTTACTTTTTAATTAAAAATCAAAGGTGGCTTTTCTCTTTTTTTTTTTTCAAAAAAAAAATTCAAAATCAATAAAAACTTTTAGATTTAGGGTAGTTTACAGATTTGAAAAAATTAGATGGATTGTTATAAGAGCAACGGAATATTCCCAATAAATTGGATATAATGACTTAAAATATTTCAATTTCATTTTCTTCATGTCACTACTTTTTTAATATTCTAATTGTTACTATTTTGGGTATACGCTACTCAAAAGTAATAAGGAAGATTACGGATTTCTCTAAGATAAAGGAATAGGTGCGATATTCAGAGATATTTATTGTGGGGGCGGTTGTAAATGGTAGTAGTATTATATTTTGAATCAAAATTTTGTGTAGAATTATGTTTGCTCAATGAATATTATTTTTTTATGGATTTATACTGAATTTATTAAAAATTAAGTTAGAATTCTTGTTTGATATATTGCGGGATTATCTTTTAGGTTTTTAACGTTTTAGTAAATATATTTTTAAGTCTTTTGTGTTTTCCAAAATACAATTTCAAGTTCTTCAATTTTTAAAATATTATACTCTCAAATCTTTCCGTCAAAAAAAGAGAGTTATCTCTGAACAGTAAAGACCAAAAAAATACTTTTTCTCGTCTTCAACTTTCGATAGCAGGAATCAAAATGTAACTTTTCACTCTAAACAATCCAAATATGTTTCCGTTAAAAAACTAAACATTGGAAAATATATATGTAGTATTTGATGTGAGAAATTGTATTTTGTTCCTGCTGAAAGTTACGTTAATAACTGATCAAATTAGTAACAAGGCTAAATTTGAATTTGGGTTGTTTAAGCAATGAATACTGATTTTTATATTTTAATCCAATAATACAATTACCAAAGAGATTGTCTAAAAATGTTTATGTATTTTGTAGAAACTTCAAGCAGATGGATGGTTGTAAATGGAATTAACAATACTATATTCATTCCTAGTCAAAATTATAAAAATAAGTAAATCATCATCATCATCATTATTGCTTTGTTAGTTATCCAAAAGGAGATTATTTATCTATACATTTGAAAGTTTCTGATTCAGAAAGTTTGCT